>ML783020.1:838177-859986 GCA_009831015.1 Picea engelmannii
CTCTGGGTGGTCTCCATATCTTCGAGTCTCGCCCTGAGATCTCGTATTTGACGCTCCATCTCTGGATTCCCTGCTGGCCTACCCCTTCTTCGGGCATCCCTGTCCTCACGATCAGGAGACTGCCTTTCTCTCCTGGGCGGCATCTCTTCTATCTCTGCTTTAGAAACAAAGACACTCCCGCTCTGATACCACTCTGACGCAAGTCATGAGTATCAGAGTACTCCCAGATTCCTCAGCAACTCTGTCTTCTTCTGCCTGAAATATACAAACAAGAATTTCCCGCTCTGATACCACTCTGACGCAACCTGCCCCTCAGCGAGCAGCCGCTCCCACCAGGACCTTCTTCAAACACAGGCCTGAAGAGTCTGAGCTCTTCCAACTCCCCTCGGGAGTCACGAGTCACCCACAGTAACTCCTTCGGAGATTCCTCCTCCTTCGAAAATCGGGATATCGCAACACGGGAATTCGTGGTTCACGCGAACACAATTCACTGATGCTCCAAACTCCGAACGCCGATGTGCCAATATGCTTCCACCTGTATTCCACTATGTCTTGGGACCCACCTTGCCACGTCCTCTTCGGGATTTCGCGGATCGCGAATCCGTGAGGTATGAACTCCTTGGCGTCGAGAACTCTAATTCTCCGAACACCGAAAACCCGAAGTCCGATGACACCTGTCCTCCACCTGCTCTGGGGTCCCACTCAACTACGTCACCTCCTCACTCGTGTGATCGGGGATCGCGGGATCGCGATTTCACTCGGTGCAATTCCCTTGCATTACTAAACCCCGAACCCCGATGCCACCTGTCAACATCCCATGGTGAGGCCTAACGCCTTGACACCTGTCTCCCACTCGTGCTATCGGGAAATCGCGATTCGGGAATTCACGTCTCCTGCTGCACGAGGTCACAATCCTTGTAAAACCCCGAATCCCGACTCCTCAAGATCCTCCGCCACGTGTCCTGTCTCCGATCAACGACTCCGATTAACTCGGGAAATCGCAACTTGTGATTTCAAAGAGCTTGAACTCTCGCCTCCGGAAACGCCGAACGCCGAAACCCGATCCTCAGGGATCTCACGCAACGTGTCCCCTCTCCGATCAACGGCTCCCGTCAAATCGGGGAATCACAACTTGCGATTTCACGAGGTGTGAAACTCTTACCTCGCCAACCCCCGAACGCCGAACCACCGAAGCCGATGGACCTTTGTCCTTCCTTGCCTGTGCTTACGGTTAAACCCAGCGTAGCTCCTCCACGATCGGACGGTCCTCGAGATTTCGCAACACTTCACTTGGATCACAAGTCGTCGGTTCTCTTCCTCTTGAGAATCCTCCGCTCTACCACCTTCATCCTGTGCGAACTTCACTGGGGTCGGTTCCCACAGCGAAACAAAGGAACTATCTCTCCTGAGATTTGTCCCTCTGACTCCTTCAGAGAACTTTCATGCACCTCCTGTGCCCGACTTCAAGGACCTTCAAAGTGTTGAAGTCTTTCTGGACTTGGGGCATTCACAGCCACAGTAATTCCGGCTTGTCTTTACTCAGGCTTTCTACTGAGCCTCGCGTCCAACCTGCACTCACCTGCACGACTTGAACGATCCCAATTCACCTTGGGAAAAACGAGAACAAAAGTTCAACTACTTAGCCTCCTCGACGCACTCTATGCGAAGGAATTCAACCGCACTCTATGCAGGAATCTCCCGGCTCAAGCAGAGAAACAATTGGAACTCATTCTCTCAGGTTACGAACCTGATATGCAATCACATATGCAGCATATAGGAGATAAGCATAAAAAGAATCAAGCATGCAAAAGCATAATATCAATAATACACAGAGATCAAACACATCCATGGAATTGAATCAAATCTTTTCTATTAATTCAATGTCTGTACATGGAGTTTCTTCACAAGCTCTCTGCTCTGCTCTTTCTTTCTCTTCTAATGTTGAATAATAATCTCAATTATACAAGGAGGGTGCCTATATTCGTTTTCCCTCCTGGAAGTAAAAACTGTCTAATCTACAACTAACCCTATCTACCAGCATTTAAAATTGTTAAATGCCTCCTTATCTACATTATATTACAACTGCGCTCAGCTTTGAATGCCTTTAGTGAAACGGCGGCGCAACAATACCAAGGTGAAATTCAAAATCAAAAAGATTTGTTGGCTTGTCCAGCTGTACGTTCTCTTTCTCCTCGCGCTGGTTCATATGATGTATTGTGGATGTTGCGGATGCTCCTGCATCCTGTTGCAAGTTTTAAGAGAAAATAAATTGTATGCTAAGTTATGCAAGTGTATCTTTTACCAAAAACAGATTCGCTACTTGGGGCATATAATTTCAGCTGAAAGGATAGAAGTGGATCCTGAGAAGATAGAGGCCATTAGAGGATGGAAAATGCCAAATAATGTCATGGACGTTATATCATTCATGGGTATTTCTGGTTATTATCGAAGATTCATAAAAGGGTTCTCAAAGATTTCAAGCCTGATCACTTCTTTGCAAAAGAAAGAAGGGAAATTTGAATGGAATTCCAAGTGTGAAGAAATTTTTCGGAAACTGAAAGACATATTGATAAATGAACCAATATTGAAGATTGCATATCCAAATGAAGATTTTTTTGTGTGCATCGATGCATGCAAGGAAGGGCTCGATGGAGTTCTTAGTCAAAATGATCATGTGGTATGCTATGAGTCCAAAAAATTAAAAGAGCATGAGAGGAATTATGCTACTCATGATCTAGAGTTAGTCACAATTGTAAATTCTTTAAAAATGTGGAGACATTACCTTATGGGTAATAAATTTGAGCTAAGGACAGATCAATGTGGTCTAAAACATTTATTTGGAAAACCAACACTAAATGCTAGACAAACTAGATTGTTGTAATTTCAGAGTGAATATGAATTTGAAATCAAGAACATAAAGGGAAAGACAAATAAAGTGGTTGATGCACTCAACATGAGAGCTCATGGAGTGCATATTGCAGCCATCAACATGTACGAGATAGATCTGAAAGACAAAATTGTAGCAACTAAAAATTCATATCAACACTACCCAAAAATAAAAGAGATATTACAACAAGGTGATTTTCAGCAGAAATTTAATTCTTAAATGAGATAAAAGCAGATGGAGTTCTCATGTACAAAGGAAAATTATATATGTGTTGAATTCCAATGATTTGAAAAATGCAGTTCTGAAGAAAATGCATAATGTGCCATATGTCGGGCACCTAAGATATCATAAGACATTTGCAGCTATAAAAATCCAATACTTTTGGCCAGGAATGAAGAAAGAAGTGGCTAATTAATAGAGAGATGTTTAGAGTTACAGAAAGTGAAGACCGAGCATAGAAATCCAGTTAGGTTATTGTATCCATTACCCATTCCAAAATGAATGTGGGAAGTTTTTACACTGGATTTTATTAATAAGTTGCCCAGAACAATGAAGCAACATGATTCCATGATGGTGGTGGTGAATAAATTAACTAGGGAGACACATTTTATTCTAGTGAAGACAACACACAAGGTAGAAAATATTGCAGATATATACATGAAAGAAGTCTCTAGGCTACAACGAGTGCCTAAGGAAATTGTCTCAGATAGAGATCCAAAGTTTACATCCAATTTTTGGAAAGTATTGTTAAAAATATTTGGGACAAATTTACACCTTAGTACATCATATCACCCAGATTCAGATGGGAAAACATAGAGGAGTAACATAATAATTGAGGACATTATTAGAATGTATTTGATAGATTAACCCTCAAAGTGGGAGGATTATATCCACTTAGTGGAATTTGCATACAATAATGGGTATCAGGCCTCATTGAAAACTAGTCCATTTGAAGCATTATATTAGACAACAAAGTTGTTGGGAAATATTTTTTAAAGGAAATGGAAGCGGATATGACAAATATCAAGAAGAATTTAAAGGATTCCCAGGATAGGAAGAAAATTTATGTAGACAAGAATAGAGTGTTCATAGAATTTAAATTGGGAGAACATGTGTTTTTAAAAGTGAAAGTGAAGATAAGTTCGCTAAAATTAGGAAGTTTATCAAAGTTGGTAGCAAGATATGTGGGCCTTTTGAAATATTAGAAAATATAGGGAGATTTGCATACATGATAGCATGTCCTGCATCCATGAGAGTACAAAATGTGTTTCATGTTTCATTATTAAAGAAACATGTTCTTGACCCTAACCACATAATTGATTGGAATGTGATCCAGGTGGAGCACAAAGGGGATTTTTGATTCGAATCAGTACGCATCTTGGACCGGAAATTCAAAGTTCTCAGGAACAAGGCCATAGGGTTGGTAAAGGTTCAATGGACCTACTATGGTCCTGAACATTCTACATGGGAGAATGAAGAAAACATGCGGAAAGTGTACTCACAATTTTTTGACAATTTTGAAGAAAACAAAATGCAATACTCCATTTTGAGCAGCTAAAGTGCCGAAAATGCATCTTATCTCAACATCCTAGCCAACTGCGATGAGGTCCTTGATAAAATAATGGTCCATTCCTTGGGTTAGCCTTGAAAAGTGGACGATAAATCCCTTGGGATAGCCTTGATAAATGAATGGTACATTCCTTGGGTCAGTGAGTTGAGAGGAATAAGAGGTTATGGTTGGAACTACTACTGGAGTATAATAGTACACAATTTTATTTTCTAATTATTGTGATGTAAATTTGTATATGTATATCGACATTTTGTGCACCGAAGATGGAACACAATTTTAGGGGATGGGGAATGTAACATCCCCACTATAATCCTCAATTTAATTTATGCTTATGTAGATACAATGTGTGGTTGTGGTCAAAGCGATGTAATATGTGAATTGTAATTCTATGTTTTAATAATAATATGTGATGCCAACTGCTAAGGGGACATGGACATAAAAGTGGGATGAATTAATCCACAAGAGAGGGGAGTGTCTAAGATAATGGGCAAGAGGGGTTCAAGGGGAAATTAATCATGTATATTAATTCAACCCATTTTCCTAAATATGCTATTAATATATGAACTTTCTAATTTATGACTAAGTGTTCACAAAGTGAATCATTGAATACATGTAAGATGGTGGGTATGAGTGGTCACATCCCACAATTATTGGGTACATGGGGATTGAGTACAATCAACTTGGGGAAGAGTGTGAGTCAAGGAAGGCAAGACAAAGAGAGAAAATTCATATGGGTTGAGACAACAATTTTAGACAGTCAATGTTTTTGCATGAGAAACAAGTAGAGAGAAATAAAGAGAGATTTGAGCTAGTGCAGCCATGGAGGGCAAATTTTAAAGCAAGATGGAGCATATCTAGAGCGTATTTGGAACTAGAAACTAAAGAACCAGGTTGTCATGCATGAAGTGTTGGTAATTGATGCAGTCTCGTCAATCATATGACATGATGTAATGTATTTGCAGTTTTCTTTTCTGTCGGTTAGTGTTTAGATATAGATTGTCTGACTAAATAATGCATGCAAAATACATGAGTAGTTTTTCAAAATAAATTGTTGTAAGCGTTCAATCGGGGGCATCTAATTTTTTTTTGTATGAGGCTATGTATTGTTATGAAGATCAAGGTTTATCACTATTGAATGTCACTTTTTTTGTGTTCAACCACCTCAATAATAATTTCTTCTTTCTTTATGCATGGATTGTAAGATTGATTCTATGATATTATGATTTAATCATTATTTATAGTTTTATTCTATTCTAATTGAATGATTATCTAGTCCAGAGATAGGCCTGCATAGATCCTTCATTTGGTATCAGAGTTGGTTTTTGTTTTAGGTTAATCATGTCAAACTCTAATTCCTTTCCCATTCCAGAATTTACTGGAAGTGATTATGATTATTGGTGCATCAAGATAATGACCTTTTTGATAGGGAAAGATCTATGGGAGATTGTAGAAATGGGTTATGCAGAGCCAAAATATTGGACCACTCTTACTGCAAATGATAGAGTAGCTAAGAAGGAATCCAGAAAGAAGAATGCTCAAGATTTATTTCATATTCAAATTGCTCTTGATAAAAGTTTGTTTCGAAGAATTGCAGGTGCAAAGACAGTAGAGGATGCTTGGAAGACTCCACAAGAATCTTACCAAGGAAATGATCAAGTCGAATTTGTCAAGCTACATACATTGAAAAGAGAATTTGAGAATTTGAAGATGCAAGAAGTTGAAAATGTAAGTGATTATTGTGTGAGAGTAAAATATGTAGTCAATAAAATGGCTACTCTTGGAGAAATTGTGGACAAAGAGGTTGTGATTAAAAAGGTTTTGAGGTCTCTAACACCAAGGTGGAACCATGTTGCAATAATCATTGAAGAAATCAAGGATTTGTCTACTCTTCAGTTTGATCACTCAGTTGGATCTCTTATTTCTCATGAAGAAAGATTGATAGATTCATTTGGAAAAAGTGGCGAAATTTTTATTTATTCAAAATTGCAAATTACAAAGAATGAATATGCCAACACTAGAAGCAAAAGAAACCAAAGCCAAGGTAGAGGTCAAAATCAGAATTATCCAAGAGGAAGAGGTGGTTTGAGAAGAAGAGGCAGAGGCAGATTTGATAAAAGAAATATCGAGTGTTATTATTGTAAAAGGTCTGGTCACTTCGAAAGGGATTATAGATTAAAACAAGGTAATAATAAAAAAGGTGTTAATTATGCCAAGAATGTGATGAGGCCTCTCCAAACAATTTTTTTTATCTTATGACAAAGATGAAAATGGCACTAAAGATATTTGGTATTTATATTTAGGGAGTTCTAACCACATGTCAGGAAATACATAGCTCTTTTATACAATGGATGAGAGTTTCAAATCCAAGATCAAGCTGGATGATGACAAAGAATTGGAGGTTTCTCAGAAAGGATCTATGGAAGTCCATACTAAAGAAATTATTAAAAGTGTTAAAGACATTTATTACACTCCACAATTAAAGCCTAATTTATTGAGTGTTGGCCAATTGTGTGAGCAAAATTATAAGGTAGTGTTTGAAAATCAACAATGTACAATTTATGATAAGAATAGAGGAAATAGGGTGGTTATAGTTGTGCCTATGTCAAAGAATAGGTTGTTCCCATTGATGTTTGGAGAACATAACAACCATCTTGCCCATATGGAATATGAGGAAAAAACGTTGGTTGTGGCATCTCATGTATGGACATTTGAATTTTCATAGTATGAAACTTCTAACATCAAAAGAATTAGTTTATGGTTTGTCGAAGGTTCAATAACAAAAGGATATTTTTGAAGGATGTGCTAAAGGAAAACATGCAAGAGAGAAAATTTCAAAAGGAATTGCATGGAGGGCCCATTACCCACTTCAGTTAGTTCACTCAGACATTTGTGGTCCTATGCAGACAAAGAGTTTCGGTAAGTAATCATATTTTATTAGTTTTATTGATGATTAGTCACAAAAGTGTTGGGTTTATTTTTTGAAGACTAAGGATTAATCCTTTGATACATTCAAGAGGTTTAAAGTCATTGTGGAAAATGAAAGAGGTTTCAAAATCAAGTGCTTAAGGACTGATCGTGGAGGAGAATTTTGTTCAAAATATTTTCAGAATTATTTTGATATGAATGGCATCAAAAGAAAAATCACCACTGCTTACACACCTCAAAAAAATGATGTAGCATAGAGGAAAAATCGTACAGTGGTGGAAATGGAAAAAAATATGTTACAAATCAAGGGATTAAGCAATTATTTTTGGGGTGATTCAGTTGCTACATATATATATATATATTCTTAATCGATGTCCCACAAGTGCACTTGATATGATGAATCCATATGAATCTTGGTATGAAACAAATCTTAGTGTTAATCATTTCAGATTCTTTGGTTGTGTAGCCTATGTCCATGTAGTTGATCAAAAGAGACAAAAGTTAGATCCAAAAAGTGAGTCATTCATTTTTGTTGGATATAGTGAAGAAAGTAAGGCTTACAGGTTGTATAATCCCCTCACTAATAGAATTGTTGTGTCAATAGGTATGAATTTTGATGAAGGGGGAGTTTATGGTCATAAAAAATGCCATGATGATATGTCTAAATCTGTTTTGGATAGGGATATTATTGATGATATTGATAATGAGCAGCCCACTAATATTTTAGTTCCAAGTTCTACAAATCCACCAAGTAGCCCCTCATCTAATTCTTCAGTTCCAAGTGCAAGCCCAACATCAAATTCAAGTTTTGAAAGGAAAATAAGAATATTAAGTGACATTTATCAAAGGAGTAAAAGTCCAACACATGAAGAAAATACAATAGGTCAGACAATAAATTTTTCTTTACTTTCCAAGGATGATTTTGAACCATCATGTTTTGAAGATGCATGTACTAATGAGGTTTGGGTGCAAGAAATGAAAGAAGAGATAGATTATATTCACAGGAATGATACTTGGGAGCCTACAAAACTTCCACATGACAAGAGAAACATTGGTACTAAATGGGTCTACAAAGCTAAGTACAATATTGATGGGAGTGTTGAAAGACACAAGGCAATATTAGTTTCTAAAGGAATCACACAGAGGTATGGAATTGATTGTGAAGAAACATTTTCACCAGTATCAAGACAAGAGATTGTTAGAATTATGATTTCATTAGGAGCTCAGAATAAATGAAGCATTCATCACATGGATGTGAAAAGTTCCTTTTTGAATGGGTACTTATAAGAAGAAGTGTTTTTGGAACAACCATAAGGTTTTGAAGTGCAAGGAAAATAACATCAAGTATACAAGTTGAAGAGGGATTTGTGTGGCCTCAAGAAAGAACCAAGAACATGGTATGCTAGGATTATGGATATTTCTAGGAGAGTGGTTTCAATAGAAGTAAAAGTGAACCTACACTTTACTACAAACTAGAAGGTACTGATATCCTTATTGTAAGTCTATATGTTGATGACTTATTATATATGGGTAGTAGTTCTAAGATGAAGGATGAATTCAAAATTTTTATGATGAATGAATTTGAGATGAAAGGTTTGGGTCTCATGCAATATTTTCTAGGTATGGAGTTTTATCAAAATGAGGATGAAATTTTCATTTGTCAAAAAAAGTATGCAAAAGATATGTTGAAGAAATTTGATATGGTAGATTGTAAACCAGCCTCCACTCCAAGTGCTCATGGAATTGTGTTGTGTAGAGATGATGATGTTGAAATAGTTGATGAGTCAACATATAGAAGTATTGTTGGAAGTTTGATGTTTCTAACCCACACAAGACCTGATATTTCTTATTTAGTTTCTCTTGTTTCAAGATACGTGACAGAGCCATCTAAAATACATATGAAGGCAACCAAGAGGATTTTTAGGTATGTGAAAGGAACTCTAAATTTTGGTATTCATTACTACACTTATAAAAGGTTTAATCTTGTTGGCTTTAGTGATTCTGATTGGAGAGGTAGTTTGGATGACCGAAAGCCTACATATGGTAATTATTTCTCTTTTGGTTCGGGTTTGATTACTTGGAGCTCAAAGAAGAAAAGTATAGTTTCACTTTCATCCACAGAAGCAGAGTATGTTGCAGTCACCTCAACATGTACACAAGTATTATGGCTTAGAAAAGTTCTAGAAGAAATTGAAGAGAAACAAATTCATCCTACAATGATATTTTGTGATAACACTAGTGMCATCAAATTGGCCAAGAATCCAGTCCATCATAGAAGGAAAAAACATTTTGATTTAAAGTATCATTTAATTCGATATTTGGTGCAAAAGAAGGAAGTAGAACTAAGGTATATAAAGACTCAAGAACAACTTGAAGACATTTTCACTAAGGCAGTTGCTAAAGTCCAGTTTTTGAAACTCCGAGATCAAATTGTGACCCCTCTCAGCATCAAGGGGGAGAATGTTGATAATCGATGCAGTCTTTTCAATCATATGACATGATGCATATATTTGTGGTTTTCTTTTATGTCAGTTAGTGTTTAGATATAGATTGTATCACTAAATAATGCATGAAAAATGCATGAGTAGTTTTCCAAAACAAATTGTGGTAAGTGTTCAATGAGGAAATGCTTGTTCTATAAGGCTATGTATTTTTATGAAGATCAATATTTATCACTCTTGAATGTCACTATTTGTTTGTGCAACTACCTCAATAATAATTTCTCCTTTCTTTGTGCATGGATTGTAAGCCTTATTCTATGATATTGTGATTAATCATTTTATATAGTGTTATGTTATTCTAATTGAATGATTATCTATATCCTTAATGAAGTGTGATTTCCATGGGGAGTTTCACTAAAACAAAAAGTGTTTGTTGTTGTTTCCTAGTATTTTTCCTAGCAACAAGTTCCCTTGAGTTCCCAGTTGAGAGATTCCTAGCTACCTGTGCTAGAGAGACCTTGATAAAAAAATGAGAAGATAAAGGGATTGAGATCATTGAAGGGGTATATTCCTTGGGTTGGGAAGGTCAAGTGGAAGAGAGATAATAGACTATGAGAGACCACCCTTCTTTGTGGATTACTATCCTCGTCTCGAGGGTGACAACTGTTGAGATTTGGAACATTCAGTCTATGGTTGGGTGGAATGCCCATCCCTTTATCTTCTTGTTGTGTTAATTTATGAGTATAATTGTTGTGCATGAACTATGTGTATGCGATCAATTATATTTTGTTGTGTTTGAGTTACTCGTTGCATCACATGATCATTTTAGCATGTTGTAGATGCCTCTAAATAATGATAACAATTGGAAATTAAATCTGGTTGTAATTCATAACTGTAAGCAATTAAATTTCATTTTTATGAGTTTTCCGCACAGTAATGTCCTTCGGTTGGGTTGGGGGATGTTACAGGTTCCCTCATTGTCAATTTAAAAGGCATGACTCCTTGTAAAATCTTTCTAGCATGATTTGTTTCTATGGGCCTCGTTCTGTAAGGTGACCCAAGTTTGAAACTAGGTTAGCTAGGAGGAGACACCTAAAATTCAACCATGCTAAGGGTTGGTGTGGTCGAGGATGGGTATGATCCATGGTGATTTTGATGGCTTAGATACCCCTCAGTCATGGTTTATTATACCACATGCTAGTCTCGCAAGTCACAGAAAACTCACAAAAAAAAAGGCATGTCCCCTTGGACATTGTAGCCAAATATAGTGTTACAGTCTCCATTATTGGGCCATATACACATGAACAACGACATGATGAGATGAATTAAGGTACAAATAAGGGTGAAATATAAAGATTTTTCTTCTTTCTACAGTATGACATTTAGAAAGATGGGATTAGGAAATAATAAGAACTCAAAATAAAATTTGAAGAAGAAGAAACGAGAAAGAGATAGTAGGAACAAACAACGATGGTTGAAACTTAATAAGGCTTATAAAGAATTGGAGCAGAACATGCAAGTTGACGTAGAAAGGATGAGACAAAATAAAAAAGAAGATATCGAGAGACAAGAGAAGGAGAAGCTTGAAGTAGTAGAAAAAGAAAGGTTCCAGGAAGCAAAGAAGAAAAAATAACAAGATAAACTCCAACAATAAAAATCAAATCTAAGTAAATACCATGAAAATATTTACAATAATGTAGAAAATACATAAGAGTGAATCTAAGGTGGATAGAACTAATAACCTTGTTGAGGTTATAACTTTGGCATATAAACTATGTTAGGGGTGCTCATTGTTTTTAGAAAGTTCTTTCTAAGCCTAACAACAAATAAATAAGCTATGGCCATTTTGTTAAATTTTTCACACTAAAACACTAAAAACATTGTTTAAGGTATGAAATGGGCAATTTTCAACTTTGACCCCATTAGAGGGAATTCAAGATCCACTCATTAATGACCCTAGAATGATCATAAATTCCCTCTTCTTGCTCCATTAGATATCACAAAATAGATGAAAACATGGATAATGATCCATTTTTAATACCATAGTTGTAATTGTGTTTAATATTTCATATATATTGCTCTCATAATGTGGTATTCATGTCCACCTTATTGTCACATTTTTTCTAACCCTATTCTGGTCTCCTTAAAAACCCTCCAAATATGTGCATTTGGATGTTGAAGATTTATTGTGGTCTTGCAGAGGTGGAGAGTTTATTGCGGTCTTGCATTCACAACTAAGAGTGACAAGTTGTTGAATGTTAGAATTAATGCTTTAGGTTTGTTGGATATTGTTGAATATTTTTCATATATTTTTTTAACCTCTATCTCCAATTTTAGAATAGGTTGAATACAACACTTATAAGTGTATTGTATCTGGATTTGTATTAGCAATAATAATATAAAGTGTGTGATTGTTTGTGACAGTGTTGTATATTTCTTCGAGACTGACATTATGATAAATTAATCCAGATCCTCACCGATACTTTCCCCGAGATGCAATATACAACATTGGTTTATGAGTGCAATTTATCTCTCTTAGTTATGTGAGAATAGATAGTTTTTAGTGTGTTTGTGTGTGAGTTGTTTGTTTGGTTGTAGGTCCGATAAGATTATCTCCCACACAATTGCAACTGCATTTGAGATCGGCCAAGGGGATATTTACAATAACCTATTGTGTGATAGTATTCACAGATGAACAGGAAGATGATTGTGATCCTTCATACACAAGATAATGTGATTCTTGTTGCGATGGAGGGAAACAAGTGAAATGTAGGGCACCAACATTTCGAATTGGTGCAAACAATGATGAACATATGTCGTTTCAAGTTGGTACATCAATGGCATGTTCTCATGTATCAGGAGTTGTCACATGCATCAAATCGTTCCACCTCGACTGGTCTTCCTCTATGATCAAGTCGGCCCTCATGAAAACAGGTTCTATCCACAGAAAGAAAATTGTTGTAGAATATCTAATGTACCTAAACTCTCAGCATTGAATCATTACTTCATAAAATAGTTATATTAGATATTAAGAGAAGGGGTTGTGTTAAATATATTAGTATTATTTTTTGTTTGTGAAATGAATTATGAAGAATTTATTATAACAAAGTAATATAATTTAAGATGGTGGTTCTTGATGTATGTTGTGCCACAAGAACAGGTCATTGGTTTGGTTATGTTTACAATAGCTATGTGGTGGCTAATGGTTATGTGTAGAGTTTGTAAGATTGAGTGAAATAGGTCACTTTGTAAGATTGATTGTTGGATACATTTAGTATCTAGACTTCTCATTGAGTGAAATATGTCACTTTCTAAGATTGATTGCTGGATACATTTAGTATCTAGACTTCTCTCATGTATAAATGTTGATAGACAGAGCATGTCAATAGAATGATTCAGTATATAAACTTCTTTTATGTCAAATACATCGAGATATGGACTCTCATAGATGGTTAGAAACAATTGTATCTTCAATGGATGAAGTGGTATCTTGAATGAATGGGTAAGAAAGAACATAGTCTATGAAAGTTCAGAATTGGATCAAGATGTTGATGAAGACCATGTCAAATTATGTTAGAAATATATGTTTATTTGATTGTAGTATTTTTATTGTTGATGTAAAGATTAAGGGAGGGTGTTACAATTAATGCTTACATTAGAATTAGTTTGTGTTTGTAGGAGATTGTTGAAATATTCTCCCAACCTTTATCTTCAATTTTAGAATAAGTTGAATTTGATAACAACACTTATAAGTATATTATATGTGAGTTTGCATACGCAATATCAATGTTAATGTGTGATTGTTTGTTTGTACAATTTATCTTTCTTTGAACCCATTGATGATTATGATAGTCTACTATGACAAGCTTACAGGGAGACTTGGATATATTCATATGAACACAAACCAAGCATATACACAATATTAATGTGTGATTGTTTGTTTGTACAATTTATCTTTCTTTGAACCCATTGATGATTATGATAGTCTACTATGACAAACTTAGAGGGAAACTTGGATATATTCATATGAACACAAACCAAGCATAAACACCATGATAAAGTTTGGTTTTCTGTCTAAAAATGTTTGATGAAATTACCAAGTGAATTCCCGATGAATTCAAGAATTTTCTCATTATAGCTGAATCCATACTGAAGCATTAATTGAATCTTCCTTTGTAGAAGCGAGGACCTGATTATCGAGAGAACTAAACCATGAAATTCACCTCAACAACTTTCTCATTCATACATAACATCTCCGACCTATTTGATAATTTCCAAATTTATAATTTTGGAATTTTTCCCCAAACTGAAAGTAAGTTGTGGATCACCCACGGAATTATATGGGTCGCTCAAATTTAAGATAGTGTAGAATGAAGGTGTCTGACTCCTTTGCTTCAATAGTGAAGGCAAAAAGTGAAGAACAAAGTCAGAATTAAAAGGCTGTTGTGAACGTGCATACTATTCTCTGTGCATGCTATATTATTTCATACGTCGTCGTTGCGATAGAATTTAAAAGTGAAGACGAAGTCGGATTTACAACGCAACTCTGAATGTGCATACTATTGTGTGTGAATGCTATAACAAATCTAATGTAAATTGTTGTGATAGACTTCAAAAGTGAAGACGAAATTGGACTTACAACGCTATTGTGGTCCTTCATACCATTGCGTGTGAACACTATTCCAATTCCGGCGTCATTCGATGCGGTTGAGTTCAAAATGGAAGATGAAGGGACTTAGAAATCTATTGTGATGCTTCGTATCATTCCATGTGAAAGCTATACTGACGTTTGTTTTTTATAATATTATGTTTAATTTTGTTTAAAATCTGGTGAGAAATTATTAGATTTTTAATTGTTAAATATGTATAATTTAATTACGTCGATAGGCGTCCCCCTATTGGAATCTGTGGATTAATCAACCTTTTAATCATAAATTTGAATTTTAGGGTTGGAAATTGAAGATGTTGGCATATTCTTCGTCGTCCTCTCTAATGAGATTTTGATAAATTAACTTCCGCTCATTTATAAAGAGGTACGTTTGTGTGATTACTTTTTCACATTTACTAAATAAGATTAAAAAATTACTTGCTCACCACCAGATTGCCACGTTCAGTGATTAAGAGATAATCTGTTAAGCTGCCCACTTACTAAATTATTGTTACTAGGTGGATAGGTATGGCCGCGTGGGCATTGGATGCCAATTAAAAAGTTATACGCGCAGTCATTTTTTTAACAGTGCGGATGTTTATGGCCGCGTGGATGTGAAGTGAAGTGTTTCAACCTCCAGCCTCCCCTCCGTGCACGTTTGAAGTGTTGGCCACGATTTCCATGGAGAATATGAAACGATTGCGAGTGCGCATCAAGGCTCTTGTTCTTGTATGCCTCTGCAGCTACTGCTATTTTTTTATGATCCCCATTCTTAAGCTTAAATTAATCAATCTTTTACATTAATTGTATTTGTATTTGTGCAGGACATGTTCGGCAGTGGGATGGAGACAACATCAACAAATTTATGATTCTTTATTTATTATCGATAAATAGTTTTATTTAGGAGAGAATAGAACTGCTTTCATATTTAAATTGCTTTCCTATTTAAATTGCTTAATGTTTCGATCCACAAGCTGTGATTATCATGTAACAATCAAGCCATTTAAATATGAAGGCAATTTCATTCTCTTAAATACTTTACTGCTTAAGAACAATGAATAATATGAGTGGTTTAATTTTTACAGAAAGTATTAAATGGTTTTCCTTTTCAAATTTTAAGGCATTTAATCAAGATATTGAACTAAATATATAACGTTGGAATTGAATTTTTTAATGCACAAGTTTTATATATATAGATAGATAGATATAGATATATATATTTAATGCACTTTTGATTGAACAGTTTGGTTTGGTTTCATTTCGATTTATATAAAACTATGCTATTATATATATATATATAATGCACTTTTGATTGAACAATTTGGTTTGGTTTCCTTTCCATTTATATAAAACTATGCTATTGATTTTTTTTTTGTTAATGCGCACTTGCATGTTTGCCACAGTGAAATATTTAGGGATACGAATTATGTTGTTATAAACTTCACAACGCCAATGGTGGCGGAAAGATTTTGGTTACTTTGGGTTTCTCATCAGTGGATAGGCTTTCCGAACATTGCCCCGGCGGCATTTGCCCGCAATGAGGTATGTAAAAATTCAATATTGAGTTTGTATTCGATGGTAATTCACCATATTCGGTTACTCATTTTTGGTTCAGTGATGGATGTTCGAGAGTTTAACGATGGCTATTGTTATGCCTCGACAGGACATCGACGAGATGAGGCAAATTTTACAGATCTTTCCTCCATCACTGTTCTTCTCCCGCCCTCGCAATGGCGAAAGAGGCAACCCAATTCCTTAATATCAACCTGGTTGATTCTTATGAGACGTCCATGTTGGAATAATGTCGAAATTAGGATACTTAGTTAAGATCTGCATAACTAAGTTGTTGTGTGTCTTTCATGTTTAGGTTTGCATTAGTTTCAGATCCACCTTTGTAGGAGGTTCTTGTGAACACCTTGTGCTATATATGTGTAATTGATTTACATTATATAATAGATTATGTGAGCATAGACTCACTGGTGATGTGCCCTTGTGGCCTCACTGTTATTGTTTTTTAATTTGGTATCAGAGCTTGGTTAATGTGGGCTTAACTCCCTCACGGGAGTGCCCGGGTTTATAAGATTGTTGTCCTATGTAAGAGTTGGACGATGAGTGAAAGAGCTCAGGAGAAGAGAGCCACAGCGTGAGGGAGCTGTGCGAATTGGAGTTTGGTAAGAGAGTCACCGCCTGCCAAACCGTGAGTGTGAAGGAGAGCGCTGTGTTCAAGGATGTTGCTGGAGGAAAGCATTGACGTTGCTGGAGGATCATTGAGGAGAGATCACTTCAGAGGGAGAAAATTCGTAGCCAATATCTCAGGGATCCGCCAACACTCAGAACTCAAATTATTGCTCCGAATTAGATCGATGTCTGCTTCATATTCCAGTGAGGAGAAATCATTGTTGTGGAGAAAGGGAGAGAGCTTAGAGCTCAGGAGAAAGGGCACTATAGTCGCCTGGTTCAAGTGCAGTGTGGAGCAGCGTGATCAGAGCACAGGTGAAAGGCGTGGAGATCTTTGTTGCAAGTTGTTGTAAATCTTCATGAAGTTGTTGAAGATCTGCGTGTTGGAGCAGTTGTGTATTGATGCACTCAACGTTCATACATTCCTCATAGTCCCAGAGAGAAAGTGGGATTATGAACGTGTCCTGGAGTTTACTGCTGGACAAATCTGATGGGTGTTTGCATGTGACGCTGATGTAGTATGCTGAGGAGATTATTCATTGTGTTATAAAGCTTTGGTGAAGATCACACCTGTGCGCTGAGGAGATAGTCGATCGCTTGTGCGTTGAGGATAGAACCGATCGTTGTTGTTGTTGAGCCATTTTGTGCAGAGAATCGGTGTGAAGAAGCTGCCAGCATCATTCTTTCATTGAGGGTGTCCTCTTGCTGTGTGCGTGTGAGTTGTACGCTGATTGCAAGATGCAAGATACACAGTCCATCAGATTCGATCTGAGTGTGGAGCGTTGAGTGGAGTACTATCGTTGCGTGGATATTCTATATCTGCCTCCATTTCCTTGATACTTGGAACCACAAATTTGCCCGACAGAAAATTAGCCAGCTACGTAGAATGCAGATTTGATAAGCATTATGGATAGCCGAAAATTGTCGGATCAAGCGTCTGTGTGCACGTGGAGCAGCGAGCAGTGTGTTCAGCGTGGTAGAAAGTGTTGCGTGCTGTGTGAATTGTGAAGAGCCGAGTCGTGCCACCCGTAAAGATCTGCCACTGGCAAATCGTGGAGCGTGGAGGGGATACCTGCTATTGTTTTAATGCCTGCAAATCGCATCTGCAGGCTCTGCGGTGAAGCTATGAAGGACGAGCTCTTCAGATCCGATCGGAGAAAGTGAAATCGCTGGAAGGGTGACGTCTTTCGCTCAGAACGCGAGGTTGAGTAACCCGTGGTCAGCAAGGTTGAGTAACCTGTGGTGTGGAGCGTAACTGAATTGAACGTGGAGAGTCTTTGATCTGAGAGATCAGAACTGTGCTATCTAGAGCATGAGGCAGGTCACCCGACAGAGAGGCGCGCGAATGCAATTAAGCATTTTGCAAGGGAAATCTGTGTAGACAGGCGTGCGAAGAAGATAGGCGCGTTGTCTACAGAAGAGAGACATGTGAAGAGAGAAGTCTTGGAGGCGAGATCTTGCGATAGGAGGAGCATCCCTGCGATAGGAGGATAATTCATTGTCGTGGAGAGGCTCAGATCGCCACCTGCGTGAGAAGGCGTGGAGAAAACTCTGCGCATGATAAATTGGATGGACGGAGAAAGAAGCAGATAAAAGGAGAATGCAGCATGGGCCAGCAAAGGAGACTTAAACAGCGCCGGAGAGAACTAAAACAGATGGGGGGAAAGAATCAAAGGGCAGAGGAAGTACATTTTCCAGATCAGTATGATGTGTTTCCAGCTGTAGAACCTGTGTTTGACGAGCAAAATGTTGAGCTAAATATGAATGAAGAATTTGATGAATTATATGAAATCGTGATGCCAAATTTGCCATTCTTCTCAGGTATAAATTATGAACCTTGGGCAACTGAAATTAAAAAATTGTTATGGTTAGTAGATTTACTGCATTATGATCATGAAGATGGTGTCAATTTCTATGATAAGATAAGAGGTGAAATAGCATTACAACTTATTATGTCAGTAGTGGATGAAAACATATTGTCTAGTATTTTTCTTGAATTTGGTGAAGTAAGTAGCCCAAAAATATTTTGGGATATTCTTGAAATGAAGAAGTGGAGCGAGGATGTTGAAGTTCATGAAGATATTGATGTTGAAAATGATGATTGTGTTGAACACTTTGTAACTGAAATAAAGTCTGGAAATGTTTGCATTGAAATCGAAATGATTCATGATGAAAGTGTGTATGTAGCTGATTGTGATAATGAGAATGAAAACCTTGTGGAGGAAGATCTCTTTGAAGGAGAGACATATGAAGTCAGATTTGATGAAGACAATTCATCTAATGAAGAGTGGTCAAAATTGATGCATCATAAACATCTTATTGATGAGTTGTTGTTTGGTGAGAAGAATGGTCCACTTGCATACACAAATCAAGTGGAAGACAACTTTATCGTTGCGGAGAAGGAAGAGAAGGAAGATGAACAAGAGAAAAATCAAAAATCTCTCTTAGAAGAGCAAAATGAAATGAGAAAAAATTATATTGATACTCTAATGAATGTTTTTGAGTGTGCAGGGTTTACTAAGGAAGAATGTGATGTGAAGCACTTAGGTGAAGTGCCACATAAGTTTGATGAAGAATTAGAATTTATTGAGGAATGGCTTCAAAATCCATATTATGATGAATGCAAAGAAACATTAGATTATGATGAGGACTATATGGACATTGAAGAAGAAGAAGACTGCATTACAGATATAGAAATTGAGTTAGTTTTTATAAAGTGGAGTCCTGAAGAAATAAAGTACTACTATGAGCTAATGTTGCAAGAGTCCGTTGAGCAGGACATTGCTGATTGTATCCAGAAATGGGAGCAACATATTTATGTGGAGTTGGAAGCATTTGTGAACATTAAAGACAAATGCTCTCAGGACAAAGAAAATGTAGAAGTGTTGAGGACAAAGAACAATAATCAGAAGTCAAATTCCAAAATGCCGAGGAACAAAGCAAAAAGGGATATGAAGCAGAACAAAGTCAAGATGAAACATATATGGAGTAGCAAGCCAAGGAAGAAGCTCCATCTACATCACTATTTAAGATCAAGAAAGGTTAAGATGAAATTGTTAATTTGTAAGCTTAGCTGAGACTGAGACCAGCAAGCATGTTATGTTCTTCTCTGTTATGTTTGGTATAAAATCCATTTCTCCATTAAGGGGAAGTGTTGGAATAATGTCGAAATTATGATACTTAGTTAAGATCTGCATAACTAAGTTGTTGTGTGTCTTTCCTGTTTAGGTTTGCATTAGTTTCAGATCCACCTTTGTAGGAGATTGTTGTGAACACCTTGTGCTATATATGTGTAATTGATTTACATTATATAATAGATTATGTGAGCGTAGACTCACTGGTGGTGTGCCCTTGTGGCCTCATTGTTATTGTTTTTTAATTGTCCAGATGTGGCGGTTGTTTCCATATCGATTATTGAGTCATTGCCTAATAATTTGATGAAATAATCCGTATACATTCCACTTATATGAATTACCAGGCAAATCCCAACTGTTTTGTTTTAATAAACTCAGTAGTAAAATTTGTAAAATGATTTTACCAATATCGATTCCAAGACAATGAATGCATTTTATAATTTCATTTCATTTAATACTCTTTTCACATTTAGAGTCCTCCAAACCTTTTCTCTTAAATTTATTAATCATTTCATTTACTTTTTAAAAAGTATATAAAATATATGTGAGTTTGATGTGTAGTCCAACTCACTATCATCCTCCAAACCTTTTCTCTGGATTTTATTGATCATTTCATTTACTTTTTAAAAAGTATATACAATATTTTTGAGTTTGATGTGTAGTCCAACTCACTATCATAAGTTATCAATTTCTACACTTAAATAAACCATATATTTATCATAACTCTTTAAAATTTATATTCTAAATTTAAATTAAAAATAATAATATTGTTTATATTATATATATACATATACACAACTTGACTGGACTTAATGGTTAATAACATATGTTCCCCCTACCTTAAAAAAAGTGGATAAATATCACATCTCTAGTCACCATAATACTCATGTGATCCTTTAACTTTTCCTTTTGATCATTTTATTTCATTCTCATAGTATCCTTTAACCTTCTAAAACTCAAGTTTTAAGTGAGTGAAGGTAGGTGAGTTGTCTTGAATAGTTGCATTATAAAATGTTCTTATTTAACTTAACAATCATCCTATCAATGAATTATGACTATAACTAAGGTCATCCTTTGAAATTTCCAGATTTCGTTCTCTTAGAATTTTGATTACATTTGATTATAATGGATACAATTCAACTTAGGAGTTTCTCCTTATAATTTTGATTGCATTTGATGTATAAGAATTTGGATATATTTTGAAGCCCCAATGATGATATTAGGGTTTATGGTGGAAGACCTTGATGACATTTTCTTAATGACAATATTGTGGCTCTCATTTTTTTACTAGCCATTTTTTTCCCATCTCACGTWTTTCACATCTAYTAAWTGTTTTCAHKTGTACAAACATCCTYTRTAAAAWGTTCTTATTTAACTTAGHAAACATMTTATCAWTGAAKTGTGACTATAACTAAGGTCATCCTTTGAAATTTCCACATTYYGTCCTCTTAGAATTTTGATTACATTTGATTACAATGGATAGAGTTCAAATTAGGAGTTTCCCCTTAGAATTTTGATTGCATTTGATGTATAAGCATTTGGATATATTTTGAAGCCCCAATGATGATATTCTACATAGATAATTAGATAAATTGATTCTTACTACATTTTTTTATATATAAAATTCACAATTATAATTAAAATGAGTACTCTTCCAATCGTAATATGACAAACATTTCCTCACATTGAAATGTGACAAACATATCCTGACGTCACAATGTGACAAACATTTGAAAATATCATAATATGTCGAACATAGTAACGTTGCAATCGATCAAACATAGTAAATTTGCTATGTCGCAAACATATATGGGTATTGCAATATGATGAACATATATGAAAGTCACAATCTGACAAACATTTCCAAACGTCGCAATGTGTCAATCATAGTGACGTTGCAATCTACCAAACACGGTAACATCGCAATGTGACGAACATATAGGGACATTGAAATCTCATGAACATTTACGGTCGTAATTTGACGAACATAGAATTTTTATAACAATTTGACAAACATAAATGGACA
>ML783020.1:879368-893367 GCA_009831015.1 Picea engelmannii
AGGGGCCACAATATGATTAAGGGAGAGTTTAGTATATTGATGAACCATGTACATGTGAAATGCATTCCTAGAGAACTAGTGAGTAAAGTCAATGATCGGTTGTGGTACAAAAGGAAGAAGAAAGTTTGAGGTTGAAACTCATAGTAAAGAAATCCCAAATTGTAAGAGTGTGCACTATAAATAACTTTCCCATCATGAAGGGTTGTGGTCATCGAAAATCATTTGAGCATTGTAAGTGTTAATGAATGTAACAATTGAGATTAAGGGGGAGTGTTAGAATAACTAATCTCCCTATTACTATCAACCTCATTTACAATTCACTTAGTGTGTAGTGGAATTAGACCACACTTTTACATTGAGTTCATTTTAGTTCTATTAGTGTTTATGAAGTTATTATTCAATATCATTGCTCCACCTCACCAAAGCGCCAACTATTCAACACATTAGTGCGCATTCAAGAAGGGGAGAGGCGTCAACCCTCTCATTTTTCCCTTGAATTTTAAAATTCAATGTAATTAAAAGAAAATTAAATGTTGTAAGGATGGAAAATCCGAGTTGATGCCTTTGTACAGATAGTAGATAGAAAGGTCTTTAATGAGGTCTGAGTTGTACAGATCTCGAGCCTCGCCTCAGATCTGAATTGTTAATGGTCATTCAATGTAATAAGCCTCAGTAGATAGTCGTTTTGATAGTGATTAGACACCACTAGAGTAGTTGGAGGGAAAGAATCAATGAGCCCCTCTTGCATAAAGCATTGTAACG
This sequence comes from Picea engelmannii, assembly GCA_009831015.1. Lineage (NCBI taxonomy): Eukaryota > Viridiplantae > Streptophyta > Pinopsida > Pinales > Pinaceae > Picea > Picea engelmannii. The sequence goes on from ML783020.1 coordinate 880,131, forward strand.
TATGCCCAATAGAGGTTGTTGAAATTTGATGAAAAAAAATTGTAAGCCAAAGAGAGAAGAGCCGAGACTTTGTTGCAATCCGAGCTTTTGCACACATTGTAATTAACATTTAGATATTAATACAAATGAACAGATTTCACTGTTTATGAGTTCCTGTTTTTTATTATTGTTATCTGTGTGTTTTATGAATGTATGTTGTAGATGTATGAGATAGGTTTCCATCTGCAGGGTAAGGATATAATTTCTCTATCTGTGTGTTTTGTTAAATGATTTGGGTTCTTTAGGCTGTGCAATTAGTGCACAATGGAGTATTGAACTCTGTAGCCAACACAAGGAGTGTGTATCTAAGCTCTACTTCGAGTTCAGAGGAGAACATGCCAGGAGGTCACACCAGAATAGTTTACAGACTCATAGAGGAGCCTTAAGGTTACTAAATACCTTGAAGGAGAAATTGTGCAGAGAAGGCACATAAGACAGAGTTTTTGAACACTCTATAGAACTCTAGCAGGAGGGAATTGAGAAGGTGCAAGTGTGCACAAGTGAACTCTGTTTCGATTTCAGAGGGAGAAAATATTGTCAAGGAGAAGATACCCACATAGATAATGAACACTCTGTAAGATCAGCAATGAGTGCTTTGAGCAGGTGAAAAGAGTGCACACGACCAACACATTCTGAAGTGTTGGAGAATTTGAAGGAACCAGAGTTGTTGAACACTCTAGGGGAAGAGATCTTCAAGTGTGCATTGAGCGAGCACAAGAAGTGCGGAAGTAAGACCTTTGCACGGAGTGCACTGGGCCAACACTTAGATAAGTGTTGCGAGAAGCCACCTAAAGGCTCAGTCAAGTGCAAGGAGTGCGCCAAAGGTAAAACAATTATGTCTTACAAGCTCGATAGGAAGAGCATCGAGTTGCCAGAAGGGCACCAGAAAGTCCTGTGAAGGGCATAGAAAGGCCGAGAACCTCATAGGTTTGAGTCAGCAAAATCTCAGAAGAATTAGCATCGTCGTGCACAAAGTTCTACAAGGAGTGCAAGATGTTGAGAGAAATCCAAGTCTCGGACAACACGAAAATTGCTAAGTGTGCACATGAGTAAGGACTTGTCGAAGTCCTAAAGCCAAGCGGGAACGTCGGGAGAAGACAGGTGGTGAAAGAATAGGAGATCTGAATGATAGGGTTCCGAAAGGTTTTCATAGAGCAATCGACAATCTTCACGAAGCTGCGAAGGATGGAGTGAATTTGGACCGTCAGATCGAGGAGGACACATGGAGGAGATCCACGTATTTCAAAGAAGTGGTACTCCGAAAGAAAAAAGAGAGAAGAGTGGAGAGACTCCTGAAGGCTGGAGTCTGGAACATATCACAGCCATTGATCGAAGGAAGTGACGGGAACCATTGATCCTCACACCCATTTGAGTTTGTCGATTCGGATTTTGGGGAAATAGAAGTTGGCATTGCGAAAAGGCTGAAACCTGGAGTCCGAAGCACCTTTCAGGGTTTAGCCCCCAGACACAGCCCGAGGTCATATGGGAGAAAGGGCCTATCTTAGAGATCTAACGCTTGTTGTTAAATTTCTTCAAAGGGGCCAAGAAGGAGTATCGAAGGAGTGTTATCGGACTAATCGGTAGGTGCGGACACTAACAGATCTCCCTAGATCCACCTGGATCTAGAACAAAATAGGACAGGACATGACTCTTTCCCTAAGCTTTTACCATTGAATTAGCTAGTAGGGAGGAACAAGTAACATACCTTTGTATCACTTCCTAGGGTCTTTGTTGCTCCCACTTCGCTCTGGTGCTCTCGTGAGGTCAAGACCAGGACAACACAAACCAACCAAAGTGAATATAGCAAAATATATTCAACTGTCAACTTATGTGTATGATCAAGGAATTACACAATAAAGTGAGAATGACTTTATGGGAAAAGGAATTGGGGTGAAGTCGAAAGTCCTCTCGAGTATTGGTAATTCATAAATGTTCTAAAGAGTCAGTTCGTTCCACTTGTGGCGTGGTAATGTCTTGGACTTCACTCTGCTGAGGAGAGCCCTCAGGTGAACTTGTAGGCAAGGGTTGAGAACCTTCCAGATGCTCTAGAGATAAACCCTGCATTCTATGTGAACGATGTGGAGGAGCTATTGTAAACGAGTGACAAACTTACGAAGAAAATTGTATGGTCAACTTTGGTAAACAAACAACACGCGCGAGTAAACAAAATCTAGGAAACAATACCAAGCAATCAAGACCTTCTAATTCTGAAGCCACTAGTTGGTGATGAAATCCAACGTCGCAACAACGAGATGAGAAGTGGCTGGGCTAGGGTGGAAAAGTTACGCCGATGACCTGCTTAACGGACTTACACCCTGGTGCAAGCTCCCACACATAATCATGAGTATACCCTCCAAGGAGCCCGAGTGAGTTTGGCCAACGTCGATTCCAGGTACCATGAAGACTTTCCCCTTCATAGTCACCTTGTGTAAGACCCTAGAAAGATAGGCCGCTAAGGTTACCACCGGCAACAATAAAGCCTGTGGGGACAGTCGACAGTTCGATCCACACGCAAGGGCAGGGTATCTAGCCCGAAATCAACTCAAAAGGCTTCCACTCATCATTGTGGGTATACCTCCGAGTGACCCCCGTAATACGTGCAATCTCTACACCGATATCAACAAAGCATGGTGAGTAACTTTGTCAATATCAATGCAACCTCGTGTTTGACCCTTGTGTGAGAAGGGCTTCCAAGGACAAGATATTGTAAATGGAATTTGACACTCCTTAACATAAGATGCTATTGTGTGTTTTGTGCTTTGGAGAGTGTACCTCTCTACCTATTCCAAAGCGCTAGCCTAACTAAATGTTGGTGTAATAGGGCCCTAGAAAAGAGTTACTAGTTAAATTTTATGATTGCGCAATGTTATTAAGGGTTCTTGTTACTCAAAGGAAGCGGAGATGAAACTGATGTTGTATGAGACTCTGACCCAACGATGCATGGATAAGAATGAAATATATCAATTTTCGTTCAATGAATCAAACTTGAACTACAATACACAATTTCCTTTAAAATGTAATTGCAACAAATCACGCAAAAATAACAATTCTCTATTGTTTCTTTTTCAATAATTTCAACAATTGATTTTCAATACTTTTGAAGACGAAAATGTTTTTGAAAGAAAAACATTTGTTCACTTTTCAAAAAGGACCTACACCATGATGGTGAGAGTGCAGAAAACCAAAAACTAATGAACAAGCAATAGATCAAAACCCAAACCAATCTTCCAATGGAAACAAAAATAACAAGCAGACCAAACTAGTCTTTTCAATTGCATGAGAAAATTGATCTTTCAAATAATGAGAAAATGATAAAGACAAAGAAGCTCAACTTTCAACCGATCGTCGATTCTTAACCAAACAAGCACACTCAGATTCCAAAATCAGAGAGTATATCTTTGCAGAGAAAAGTCAAGAAATGAAAGTCGAGAAAAAAAAAATGACAGAAAGAGCCTTTGATTTCCTAAGACTATTCATGCACAAAAAATAAGACAAGAAAACATCAACCAATGGTCCTAGAAGCTCTTTTCAGGCACCTATACTGATCTGGGCAGCTGAAAATGCAAAAATCTCAAATCCAAAATTTTAAATTCTGAAAATCCAAAATATCATTCTCGCAGGCTAGCTTTGAGCAGAGTGCGAGAACCTCGCATTGGACCTAAAAGAAGGGTGCAAACTCAATAGATTCTCGCAAGCCATTGTGGAGTGCAGTGCGAGAATGTAAGCAAATTTTTGGAAAAAGACAAAAAAATTGAAGAGGCCTCTGGACCCAGAGGGTCTATCAGGGTATCCTGAAGACTCAGAGATTGATATGAATGGAGAAAGGTAAGGCAAGAGAAAATGGCCAAGGAAAAATACCAAAAACCACAAAGAAAATGGGTTATATCCCCATTGGAGTCGTCAATTTTGTTATCGAACTAATCGGTAGGTGTGGACACTAACAGATCTCCCTAGATCCACCTGGATCTAGAACAAAACAAGACAGGACATGACTCTTTCCCTAAGTTTTGACCATTGAATTAGTTAGTAGGGAGGAACAAGTAGCATACCTTTGTATCGCTTCCTAGGGTCTCTGTTGCTCCCGCTTAGCTCCAGTGCTCTGGTGAGGTCAAGACCAAGACAACACAAACCAACCAAAGTGAAGATAGAAAAATATATTCAACTGTCAACTTATGTGTATGATCAAGGAATCACACAATAAAGTGAGAATGACTTTATGGGAAAAGGACATGTCGTTGTATCATATTAATCGAAAGTAGAAGATACAACCTGATCGCCTTGATGTCACAAGCTTCCTTTCGGTGGCTCTTGGCTCCAACACACACTCTTGCTCAATCCTTGTATGAAGAAGATCCAATTTCTCTTGATAGACTTGCTAGAGTCTCCAAGCTCTTGTTCAAGCTAGGTCCTTCACAAAATTCTTTCCCCAATTCTCCAATGACTCTTTCTTAACCTTTTCCATGAGAATTCCATCAATATATAGGAGAGAATGAGATGGTTACTTGGATAAGAATGATCCCACAATATCGGGAAACCAGTAAAAGGATAACCATTCGAATGCCAACCCATTCTTCTAGAAGATTCCCTTCTAGAACCATCGAGACTTCATCGTTTTCCAATCTTTAGAACAAGTTTGCACCCGAGCTATGTAGCACAGTGCGAGAAGTTCGCACCCTAGCTTAAGGCAGCTTACAAGAATGGGTCATTCTCGCACCCTAGGATATTAGCAACCTGCGAACTCTCTTCAAAAGTAAGTTTTCTGGGAAGAGAAAGTTCTTATGAGGAGCGTGAGTACACCATCATCAATACACCATCAAGATTGACTAAAATCATGGGTAACAAGGAGTAGCGGATCTGATAGAACATGCACTTTAGAGAAAGAGGGACCTGTGAAAATCGAAGAGTTGATTCGACTCAAGTGACTGAACAATCCTAGACTAGTCGAGAAACCCCGAGGAGATAGAGAGGGGGGGCGGGGTGTGTGTCTGCGCCAAGTTAGGTAGAGATGTGTTGAATCGTTGATGGGGCGGGGGGGTGTGTCTGCGCCAAGTTAGGTAGAGATGTGTTGAATCATTGATGTACTTTGTGTAACCTATTTAATACATAGAAAGATTATTGTTTTAGGATAATCATGTCAAACTCTAATTCCTTGCCCCTTCCAGAATTTAATGGAAGTGATTATGATTATTGGTGCATCAAGATGATGACCTTTTTGATAAGGAAATATTTATGGGAGATTGTAGAAATAGGTTACAGAGATTGCATGAAGGATTCAAGAGATCTCTACCTAACTTCTGTAAACACTAACAAAAATTAATTGAACTCAATGTCAAAGTGTAGTCTAACTCCTATGAGGTGGATAGTAAAAGGGAGAATAGTTATTCTAACACAAAATATCCCATAAATCATCCATACATAGTCTACTTCTCATCTAAATGGCTCAAATATCATAATTTTCACCTCTTCTCATCTAAATGGCTTAAATATCATAATTTTCACCAAAAAAATCTAGGAAGAACATAATAACAACATATCCATCAATTCACAACAACAAGGATTAACAAAATAAACACACACAATGCACTAAATGAAGAAATTCTTCCAACCAAAACTATTGCAACAAGATTTCTTCCAACCAAAACTGTTGCAACAAGATTTTGCAGTCCACCCCAAAATGTTCCACTTTACGTTGAAACCTTTGGATTCAACCACAATTTTTTTTTATAAAAAAGGTGTAATACTTGCACAATTACAAGCAAACTTCCATATTCTACCGTATCATAAAACAATAGCACATAGGGACCAAAAGTCCGTCATATAGCGATTTGAAAGCATTTGTGCAGTTGGACATTGGCTTATGCAAGGGTTACATAATATACAACAAAGTATTTGGACCATGGGAAAGTTGAGCATACAATTGAATAATTGTGCCGCTAGACAGAAACCAATGAGAAAGGGTACATAATGCATACGAACTCAAGGACATAATTCCAACACCCTAGCTCTGATTGCCTTCACATCAGCTGCAGAAGCAATCTCATCTGTCTCCATTGATATTATTACAAGATTATTAATATCCAAGTGAAATTCAGGTGATGTGGCCTTCAGCTATATCATTAATTCAAAGCATACAAATGCTCAGCAAATGAACAAATATAGTGTGAGGATCGAAGCTTCAAAATGTGGTAAGACTAACCAAAAACTTAAAAATAAACCTTATATGGTCAGCTCAGTTGCACAGCCGAAAAAAAAGAGGATGAGCTCATCTCAAACAATGACGTGTCTCAGTTCTATACACTTGACATAGATTCTTTAAAGTTCTTGGAAGGGAAGTGCAAATATAGAGAAAAAGAAATGTCAGTCACGGATTTGATCTTACCAAGGGCGAATGATGCAAGTGACTTTTCCTATGCTCAGAGTGTTACCGGAATTTAGAAGCGCACAGCTGATTTCGTTGCTGCTAAGCCATTGGATGATCCGATTCCTCCTCCATGCTCCTTGTATCTTTGCAAGCCTCATGCTGCTGCTGCAAAGCACTGAAGAAAATGACCAAACGGGGATGAAATTCGAACTCAGGTCGGTGGAGTTTATGACTACGAACAACCACGGGCATAATCCAAGCAGCGCTCTGGGATCCTTTAGTGGCAACTAGGGTTTGCATCCACCGCTCTCTTCAACCAACCAGCTCGGACTCCTCTCCTCCACACACAGCTATTACCCAATAAATATTTCACAGCAATTACCCAGTAAATAATTCACACATGCTCACCGACCCTCAGTTCTGATAGTAAACAAGTACCCAGCACAGGCTCACCTACCCTCAGCTTTGATACCAGATTGAAGGACAGGGAGAGACCCATTACCTACAACTGCTGCAGTAAATAAACAAACACACAAGATGATTAATACAAATCAGAGCTACGGCTCTGAGAACTTGTCTGTTGCAATTGATCCACACTAAACAAGTTTATTTATACATGGTTTCTTCCGTAGAAGAAGCTGGAGAAGTCTTGATCTAAACAACCAAAACAAGGTTCTAAGAATAGTCCTTCTAGAACATGTCGACCGCTTGGAGAAATTTGGAAGTGATTATTATATTTCAACACAGCACATGTTAATTTCTCGTGAAAGTGTTCAATTTTAATCCTGTTAAGTGTGCGCGAATAGGCAGGAACCTCGGAAGGAAGGGCGACGCGGGCTTCTTTAAGAACGCGTCAACTGAATGTTGACTATAGGTTTAGATCTATATTTTTATTAAATAAATAAATAAAGATAACAACATTTATTTCCCGTATGAGGCAGTGATGTCTGGAGCAGAGCCAATTATCAATGATAAGTTGATTTTATGTAGATAAAATAAAATGCAGAGTAAAACGAAGAACAGAGATGAGAGGCATGGTAGATAATGGTGTTGAAAGGGGAGGAATAATATTAGTCTGAGCCTCTGAAATCAATAACTGGGAGGATTATGTAAATGAGAATGGACAGCTTCAGCTCTGGAATTTGACGTCTGATGTGACGTATTTTTTATTCTATGACGTATCTGACAGTTTTAAATTAGCATTCGAACGTAGACAATTACGTCTTCTTTACGCGGTTTGTAATATATCTGAACGTGTCAGAATTCTTTACGCGGTTTGTCGGTGGTAACATATGGGCGGCTGTCAGAATTCGCTGTTTATATATATATATATATACTTTCAATTTCATAAGTTAATATCTTCACTTCGTTTTTAATTAAGTTGCGTAATTACATATATAAAGAATGACTTGTATCACCGACCTTCATTAGAGCTAGGCACTACCTATCAGAGGAGGACCCTATATAATGTAGGCAAGCACTGAAGCCTTAGTGGAATGTTACATATATAGGCAAGACCTTGCTAACAACGGAAGGTGGGTTCTCATAACTGGCTCTGCGGCCAATCAGAGGCAAAAGGTTCACTTTGTACAGCACTAACTCAAAAAGTTCACTTTGTACAGCACTAACTCGTTGTTGGTAAAAGGCTAAAATATTGTAATTATGGGGCTCTTATAAGTAACTTTCGCACAAATGTAAATCTAATACTGTAAAATGATAAAAAGTTAATAATGGAATAAATTTGTAATTTCAATTAAGTTTGTTAATCATTTGAAAGTGGTAATTAGATATTAACACAGTGATTTCTTAATCATATTAAATAAATGTTAAAAAGTAAATAGGTTAAAATATCATTAAATGTACCCATTGTTAATATATATACACCTTCCAGTCTAATTAAAATTGAGTTTAGTTAAGATATTTTCATTAAATTTGTTTTATTGAATTAAATTGGTAGTTTATATTGTTAAAAACTTGCTTATAGATATTTTCATTAAATTTGTTTCATTGAATTAAATTAATTAAATTGATAATTTATATCATTAAAAACTTAATTATGAATATTTTCATTAAATTTGTTTCATTGAATTAAATTGATAGTTTAGACATTTAAAAAAATTGTTTTTAAGCCATTTTAGAGTTTTGAAATTATGTAAAATTAGATAGTAAAATCTATATGGAAATGTCAAATGTTGGGTGTTATCTATGTATCATTGTTAAAGACCAATTAAAAAAGTTTGAGATGAAGCTTATACAATGATATAGTCCCAAAAACTATTATAAAATTTCATGGTTTTGTTTATTAGAGAATAGGGTATTTGACCTTCATTGCTGGATTTTTTTTATGCATTATAAGTTATGTGTTTTTTAATTTCATTGCTGGATTTTTTTTTAATGCATTATAAATTATGTGTTTTTTAATTTTTTTGCCTTCAGTATAAGCATTATAAGTTGTGTTTATGTGTTTTTTATTTTTTTTTTTCTTTTAGTATGAACATTATAAATTGTGTGTTTATATAGTTAGAATAATATTTTCTATTTTTTATTGTTTCCATTTTATTTAGTGTTCAAATTGAAAAGATAAATAAATAGAAAACTCTAGACTCTTCAAGCTTTGTATAATATGATTTTTAAGATTCCAAATTAATTGTGAGAATTTTTGTTTTTACTTTATATTTATTAATTAATGTTTAATTTTTTTTAAAACTTATCTCTTACATTTACTTAATAATTTTTTTTTTTTAAACAATGCATTGATATAATAAGTTATTTTTTACAAGGTTATATGTTGATGATTGCAAGTTGAATTACTCTACTAAAAATTAAATAGTGTACATTTATCTATTTAACAACCAATTTTTAGATGAACATTGTATTTAACAACTAATTTTTAGATGAACATTGTTTTTACAAGGTTATAAATTTTTTTTACAAAATTATAATTTTTTTTTAAACAATATATTAATATAATAAGTCATTTTTTTAATTTTTAGATGAACATTGTTTTTACAAGGTTATAATTTTTTTTACAAAGTTATAAGTTTTTTTTAAACAATGTATTGATATAATAAGTATTTTTTACAGAGTTATATGTTAATGATTGCAAGTTTAATTATTAAGTGGCTTTACCAAAAACTTAACAAGTTCATCTATGTAACCCATTTTTAGATGAACATTGTTTTTTCAGTTCTTACTAAATAAATTTTGGATTAATTGATTTTATCTGTTAGAAAATGTTTAGAGAAGTAACCTCCGAAGATTGTTTTGGAACTATTTTTTGTTGTGTTTTTAACAAACCAATCATTGCATGCTTCTGCACTCTCTGCCAGTGGGCCTGAAATGCTTGAAAACTCAAAATCCGAATTCGTATATGGTAACTATACACTATCTCAAACTCGTATCTTTTTCAGTGTTTCGTTTGCTTCTATTTTATGGTTTTCTCATATGTTTTACTTTGCCATTACGGAGATGCAGTGTACACTCTTATTATTATTATTATTCCATTAAGGTATCGTTGCAGATTATACACTTTGCGATATCAATATTTTCCCGTCTCTCGTTTTATTGTATTTCTTTGGTTCAATATTTTATGGTTTTGTAGTATGTTGTATTTGAGATGTAGCTGGCATTCTGTTTTCTAAAAGTTGTATGTTTTAGTATTTTTTATTCTAATATGATTAAATAAATTTGGATAAAATCATTTATTTCTGTTGTCTAAGATGTATATTTTAATATATCAATATTTAAAAAAAAATCTCAAAACTTTTAAATACTTAGATTATAGAGATTCAACCACTTAATTCTGATAATTTTAGCAAAAACTACTCAAAAATATATCTAAAAAACAATCAAAACTTAGAATTTTCAGATTAGGCTTTCTTAGTAAAATGGACCAAAAATATGTAAAAAAACAACCAAAATATATGTAAAACTAGCACAGGTGTTGGTGAATGCGGAGGTAATATGAAACAGTGGATTGTAATTATGGGGCTAACATATAAATCTAATACTGTAAAATGATAAAAAGTTAATAGTGGAGTAAATTTGTAATTTTAATTAAGTTTGTTAATCATTTCAACTTGGTAGATGGTCACACAGTAATTTTTTAATTATATTAAATAAATGTTAAAAAGTAAATAGGTTAAGTGAAGCTTTTAAAAATGCTAGAAAGTTATGAACATGAGATCTAGTTCATTATTTGGAAAGACGACTAAAAATATACTAACATCTTCAATCTATAACTATAAGATTAAAATTTATGATTAAAAAATCATTAAATGTGACCATTATCAAACAACCAAAACAATCAAAATATAGTTCAGACTTGCACTATTCGTAGTTTCTACCACTAATGGATTAATATATACAAATTAAATTAAATTACTTGACCATTATCAAACAACCAAAATGTAGTTCAGACTTCCAAAATGTAGTTCAGACTTGCATTACTGTTTCTATCATTAATGGATTAATATATACAAATTAAATTAAACTAGTACAGCCTCTAGGTCGCGGCTGGTGAACGCAGAAAGACTTATTGTTAATTGTTAAACTTCCAGTGTAGTTAAAAAAACCCTAATTACCACAATAAAAATGCCAAACCCAAGAAAATCCACACATTCACACCAGGCCCACGAAATTGGTAGCCGTGATGACTGAATAATAACGCATGTAAAAATCCGTTCACGCCAGGCCCACAAAAATCAAGTTAAAAACGCAAGCATGCATTAGTAAAAAATGTTAATTTAGCTGGTTTCATAAAATCAAAGCACTGCTAGACACTATAGTAAATTTTAAATATGATTAAGTAAAAGTAAAAAAATAAACATGTAAACTGATGTCTTTATAATAGTAAAGAAGTTAGTGGTTGAAATCACAACCATTGATTTATTGGGACTACTAAGACTAGCACCACTCAAAACCGTGGCTGATGAAATGCACAGCTAGAAAATGAAATGCAATCATATAGTGCTACAGTGATTTCTTAATATGATTAGGTAAATGTTAAAAGGTAAACGGGTTAACGGATGCATTCAAAAATACAAGGAAGTTATGAAAAGGAAATCACATTCATTGATTTGGGAGGACGACTAAGAATATGCCAGCATCTTCAATTGTTAGCCATCAGATTAGAATTTTAGATTAAAAAGTGATTAATTATGCTCATTGTCAATAGTATACGCCTTGGCGTAAATATTACATCAATATTTAATCTTGTCCATACAAAACTGATTAAGCACTAAAAACCTATTAAATATGCCCATGATCAATAGATATATGCCTTTCAGCTTAATTACTTGACATGGTCTTCCCATCATAAATTCCAAAATGGAGTTACTAATTGAATGCTTGCTTTGACCTGACCAATCAGGTTCCTATGGCAACAATCGCAGCAGCTCATGATGATATGGAGATGACACACGTGGAACTGCAGCAACTACAAATCAATGATACCAATGGGCGGATTCCAAGGAGTGCTGTACCCGACGAGAATGTGAAGAGCGTTGTATCCGACATGAATGGACAAATTTCAGAGTTAGATCCAGACACTGCACATGCTGTTATTGAGATGGCTGACCGACAACTGCAGCAAATGGAAATTAATGATAATAATCCACTGCCTTTGGGGMACGTTGTTCCCGACGACAATGGAGAGATTTCACATCCAGAAGCTGCAGCTCATACTGTTATTGAGTCAAATCCTTTGGGGGATATTGTTCCCGACGAGAATGGAGAGATTTCACATCCAGAGGCTGTAGATCATACTGGTATTGAGTCAAATGCAGACCATGGCAATGATTTAGGTTATATAGAAAGCATATCAATTCTTTTCGCCGCCAGTCATGGAGCGCTTATCACTGCCGTCTCTTCTATGAATGGACATACCGTCTCTTCTGTGGAAAGGAAAAATACAGTTGTTCTCTCAGCGGTGGTCTCTATAGCACTCATCGTTGCTCTCGTGGTTATATTTTCTCAAGGGTTCAGACTTAAGAGAGGCGGACGGCCACTTCGCAATTCTCTCGTTGCCAACAGGTGGTGGGTTACAAAAAGAGTTGCAATTGTGGTGACGTTTATGATGTTGGCACTCTGCCTCTTGTTATCCTGCAATTGGCTCCTTAAGGTCCCCCACCACTAAATCTTCCACCTCTCACATAATGTCTATAAAGTATGACTATTATTCCTATCGCTATACCTATAATTCCTGGAAAAAGTATGACTATCACCTATAATGTAGATTTTGTATTCAGTCAGAACGTTATTGACTCAGCAGCAGACATATAAACAGCGTTCTATTTGCAGGTATTCATAAATGAAATGTATCGTTTCAAATACGATAATATTATCAAACGATGGTATATATTTTAACATACACAATCTTCACAAATTTAACATTAAATATTTATGAAGGGTCACCACTAAACATGTTGCCAGTATTTATAATTGTGAATGTGTGACATTTACTTTTATATTAAGGAGGAGAAGATTATGGAATGCCCTCTCTTAATAATAATCGATGCATACGCTTTATATAGATTCTGACTCAGAAATTGAATTGTCCATCATCAAATTGGAACATAAATGACATAAATAAGGGCAATTTATGGTCATCTAAATATATTTTTTTCTTATGGAGGAACATGGTTTTATCGGAAACGAAAAACTTGCGTGGTATTTTATTAAACGTGTGATTATTAAAAGGTAGAATATGTATATTAAGCGTATGCATCTGCATTCATGTTTCCTAAAATAACACGCAGGCTTTTCATTTCTGTTCAAATCTCTCACATGTGAGAAATGTACTCTTCACGTGGTTTTAGCTATGGATCAATGGATTTG
>ML783020.1:912396-935151 GCA_009831015.1 Picea engelmannii
GCTACCTCTCTATCTCCCTACCCATGTCTATCTCTCACCCCCTCCCTTTCTCTCATTATATCCTTCTCTTTTTCTACCATTCTCTCTCCCTACCCCTCTCTCTACCCTCTCCCTTTCTCTCTTTCTCTCCTTCCTTCTCTACCACTCTCTCTATTTCTCTCTCTTCCTCCCTCCCTCTCTTCCATTATCTCTCTCTCTCTCTCTCTCTCTCTCTCTCTCTCTCTCATTCACCCTCGCTCACCCTCTCCCCTTCTCTCCCTTTCCCTTTCTCTCCTCCATCTTCCACTCTCTCCCCTTTTCTCTCCCTCCATATATTTCTCTCTCTTTCCTCCCCTCCCTCTCTCTCTCTCTCCCTTCCTCCTTATATACCCCTATTTCTCTCTCCCCTCCTCTCTCTCTCTCCTTGCTGTAACGCTTCCCGACCATCAACCGTTGTCGGGCCAACATTACTATGTGGAACAACATCATTTTATGCTTAATTAATAACATGCACTTAAAACAGGTTAAACACATTTAAACTCAGAGTCAACACAAAATTACTGCTGACATAAATAATCCATGGAATTAACATTAATTCATATGCACGACAAAATACATGATAAATATAAATACACATACATGCAAAACATAATTAAAACATCACCTGGTACTTATCTTTGAAACTGTGGTCATTCCACCAACCACATGCAGGACTTCCACGAACCTCCCAGCCTTAGACCACGCTATTCATCAAGCTCAGCAGTGGGTCACCCCCGAGATGGGACTAATCTCCACCCCAAGGCAAGGAATCCTAGGCTAGGCTGAGGTTACAGGGAAAACACACAGTCGCAAGGAAGGATTCTCTCCTAGGAACCACTTATGCCCACTGTCCAAAGACTCTCCTTCCCCACATGCATGTTCCACCCCAAGAGTGTACACCTTCTTTGTCACCTAGATAGTCCTTCGGTTGCTAACGTCCCTTGCCTTGGGTTTCAACAACAGACCAGACCAGAAATCTCTGAGCTCTGTGGAAGCTACAGGGTTCCTTCCAGGAGCTCTCTCCTTCCTCAGCGCACTGTCTCACCCGGAGAGAGTTGCTCACAGGCCTGACAACCTGCATCTTCCAACAACAACCACCTCCGTCTCCTAGAGAGAGGTTACACATAGGCTCAGCATGAACTTACACTGGCCGATGAGCCACGCGCAATCCAACACTACTTGGTCACAACAGTCAACTGGATATACAGTCACGGGCTTCCCAAATAGGTGACATTCACATACTTCAACCCAACTATCTCAGCAATCACGGAATAGACTCACGATTATGGTTTTCTCAGGGATGCGTGACTAGCAATCCATGCAAGGGTTGAGACAGGTTCGACGGTTGAAAACAGAGGGTGTACCGGCTTTCCCAGGAATCAACGTAGGCTTTTCGGCTTTCAAGGATGCACCAGGGTATTCTTTCAGAGGTCATACCGTTCACGTTTAGATGATCAATGGTGGAATGGAGGAGGAACCCCCCATCACGGCTCAACTAAGCAGTTTTATCTGCATGTGCTTGGGTTGACACTTGCCACCCATGAAACTGCATGCATTCCATTAGCATGTGTTCCTCCCCATTTGGAACTCACTTGTCATTCCAAAAGAACTTAGGATAAAACATATATTTCACATGGTCTTTTTGGAATAATATGAAAATATTATTCCCAAGGACTTAATCCCCTAGGCTCAACACTTATCCCCTTTTCCCACCTTCGAGCCCCTAATCACTTTCCCACTCTGTGGAAGCTTAGTCCCCCATAACTCATTCATCGTGGTCAATATTCACGCAGCGGTGTTTATATTTTTGTTAATAATGTGCATAGATACATGTACAAAATCGGGTTCTTGGCCTTCAACACTTAGGCTCTCTGGCCTAATAATCACATAAGCCCACCAGCTTATATTAACTTGTCTCACCAGCCTATAAAACATAATTACAATTCATTTCATAAACATGATTTACAACAGGGCTCGGCCTTGGGGACATTACAATCCCCCCCCACTTATTTCTGCACTGTCCTCAGTGCAACTTTACACAGCTTCTGCAAGCTTTTCAAAATTTTCAAAAAGATGTGGGTACTCTACCCGCATAACATATTCATTCTCCCATGTCCCGTCCTCAGGACCGTACCAGGTCCACTGGACCTTTACAAGCCCTATAGCTCGATTTCAGAGTTGTTTGTTTTTCCTGTCCATTATGCACATAGGATGCACTTGCAGGACACCTTCTAGTTCCACCTGAACCACATTCTAGTCAATAACATGATTAGCATCGGGTTTATATGTCTTAAGCAATAAAACATGAAACACATTATGTACAGTCATAGATGCAGGTAATGCAAGGATGTATGCAACTGGCCCAATCCTTTCCAGGATTTCAAATGGCCCACAAAATATGGCTGCCAATTTGGTGCAACTTCCCAGCTTCAGGGAACTCCTGTTAGTTTTCACTTTCAGGAAAAAATGATCACCCACTTTGAATTCTCTGTGGGTTCTGTTCTTATCAGCATAACTTTTCTGCCTGTCCTGGGCAGCTTTCAAATTATGTTTAATTTTTATCATTTGG
Source organism: Picea engelmannii (assembly GCA_009831015.1). Lineage (NCBI taxonomy): Eukaryota > Viridiplantae > Streptophyta > Pinopsida > Pinales > Pinaceae > Picea > Picea engelmannii. The sequence continues at coordinate 914,984 of ML783020.1, forward strand.
TCCTCCATCTCCTTGAGCAACTCTGGCCCAACTACTGCTCTGTCAGCTAGATTATTCTAGCTCACTGGAGTGTTTCACTTTCTTCCATAAAATGCTTCAAATGGGCTCATCTTCAACGATGCATGATACCCATTATTGTAGGCGAATTCTACCAAATGCAGGTAGTCTTCCCATCTTGATGGTTTGTCCATCACGTACATTCTCAACATGTCCTCTATTACTCTGTTCACCCTCTCTGTCTGTCCATCAGACTTAGGATGATATGTTGTACTAAAGTTCAGATTCATTCTGAATCCTTTGGATAGTCCTTTCCATAAATTCGAGTTGAATTTCGGGTCCCTATCAGACACAATCGTTTTAGGAATTTCGTGCAAGCGTGCCACTTCCCTTAGGAAAATATCAACAACATCTGTTGCCTTGTGAGTAGTTTTTAGTGGAATAAAATGGGCAGCTTTTGTAATCTTGTCCACCACAACCATGATCAAATCATGCTGCTTGCTTGTTCTGGGCAATTCTGTAATAAAATCCATGGTCACCACTTCCCACTTCCATTCAAGAATGGGTAAAGGCTGCAGCAACCCTGCTGGGTGCCTATGCTCGGCCTTAACTTTTTGGCATTCCATACATCTGACGATGTATTCAACGATCTCCCTCTTCATACTCGGCCAAAAGTAATGGATTTTGATTGCTACTACATTCTTCTGATATCCAGGGTGTCCAACATACATCACGTTATGCATTTCTTTTAGAATCGCAAGTTTCAATTCCTGGACATTGGGTATATACACTCAGTTTTTATACAGAAGTATTCCATCAGCTCCCAAGCTGTAATTTCCCTCTTTTTGTGGTCTCTCACGCTATTGTAGCTTTGCTACTAAGTATTTGTACTGCAAATCACCAATTGCAGCTTCCAAAATTCTACCCTTGATATCAGTCCTGTAAATTCTACCCTTGAGTGCATCAGCCACCTTGTTTTCCTTCCCCTTGATATGCTTGATATCAAAGTCGTATTTACACAGAAACTCTAGCCACCTACTTTGTCTAGCGTTTAAAGTCGGCTGATCAAACAAATATTTCAGACCGTTGTGGTCTATTCTCAATTCAAATCTCCTTCCCATGAGGTAATGTCTCCATTTCCTCAGAGCATGGACTATTGCTACCAACTCCAAATCGTGAGTGGCATAATTCTTTTCATGCTCTTTTAGCTTCCTGGACTCATAACAGATTACAAATCCATCTTGGCTGAGAAATCCTCCCAACCCTTCCTTACACGCATCTGTGCACACCACGAAATCCATATTTGGATCTGCAATCCTCAAGATTGGAGCGCTGGTTAAAAACTGCTTCAATCGCTAGAAACTGTTCTCACACTCTTCAGTCCACTAAAACTTTTTCTCCTTCCTTTGCAAGGAAGTGATAGGGTGAGCTATCTTTGAGAACCTTGCTATAAACCTTTTTTAATAGCTCGCCAGACCCATAAAGGATCTAAATTCCGCCACATTTCTTGGCGCTGACCATTCTCGGATGGCCTCAACCTTCTTAGGATCCACGACGATCCCTTCCTCTGAAATAATGTGCCCCAAGTAATGGATCTGCCTTTGGTAAAATGAGCATTTTCTCAACTTGGCATACAGTTGGTGTCCTCTTAACACTTGCAGCGCAAGTCTCAAGTGTTGTTCATGCTCTTCCTCTGACTTGGAATACACCAAGATGTCATCCAAGAAGACTATGAAAAACTTGTCTAAATAGTCCCTGAATACACCATTCATTAAGCACATAAAAACAACAAGTGCATTTGACAGTCCAAACGACACCACTGTGAACTTGTAATGACCATACCTTGTTCTAAAGGATGTCTTGTTTATGCCCTCATCCTTTATTCTTACCTGGTGATATCCTGATATGAGATCTATCTTCGAAAATATTTTCTCACTCTTCAATTGATCGAAAAGATGATCTATCCTCGACAAGGGATACTTGTTCTTGACAGTTACCTTGTTCAATTGTCGGAAATCAATGCACAACCTCAATGTCCCATCCTTCTTCTTCATGAATAGGAATGAGCACCCCAAGGTGACACACTAGGGTGAATGTACCCCTTCTTTAGAAGATCTTCAAGCTGCAATTGCAACTCTTTCAGCTCTGGCGTACTCATTCTATAAGGAGCTTTTGACACTGGAGCTGCTCCAGGCATCAAATTTATAGAAAAATCGATGTCTCTCTTCGGAGGTAGTCCAGGTACCTCCTGAAATATGTCCTTGAACTCTATGAGTACCTCATGGTCTCCAATATTTGAGACTTCATCTCTGGATGCTTCCTCCACATAGGCTGCAAATAATTGACAGTCTTTCCTGTAACACTTCCTCAGCTGCATGGATGAGATTTCTCTAACAGCCACAACCCTGGGAATTCCTTGAACTGTTTTCTGATTTCCCTCCTCATCCAGGCATGTAAACCTCTTGTTACGATAGTCCATAAGGGCATGGTGCTGGTCCAACCAATCCATCCCAATTAAGTAGTCGTAAGAACCTAAAGGCAGAATATTCAATTCCTCCTTCGTGCTCAATCCATTCATGTCTACAGAACATGACTTACTCAACTCAGTGACCTTCCTCTTGGTTCATGTAGCCAAATGCACTAACCAAGACTTTTCATGTTTGCTTCTTGATAAATGCAAACTTTCCACCACCCTAGGATCTATATAACTATGGCTAGCCCCTCAATCAATTAAAATAATAAATGGTCGGTTGTTAATCATACCTTCCACTTCAATCATGTGTGTGTTATACCCCTAAATTGCACCACACATGCTTACCTGGTATCAGTCCATCTCATATCCCTTCTTTGCCAAAGCACTGTTGAACAACTCTTTGAAAATCCTCTTTTATAAACGCCCACGCGCCCTACTCCATTACTGCATGCGTGTACACGCTAGCTGACCCAAAACAACCCACGTGGATCGAAAAAAACCTGAAAAAAGGAAAGTTGTCGACGAAACAAAAAAGCTATGGGTGAGTTAACTGAAACTCTTGGCCATGCATGACCGAGGGTTTGTCCAAATAACTATCTCCTTCTAGCCTATAAAAGGAGGGGTAGGGGTCCCATTTGGAGGAAGAAAAAGATAGCAAAGAAACTATGCCCATTTGCGTATTCCCATTGTCCCAACCCTTTCACCTTTCTTGATGCCAAAGGAGATACAAAGCAAAGTAGTTGGAAGATAGTAGAAGAGGATCCCAGGATCAGGTTCATGGAGCGGTGGCTGGTCTCAACTTTTGTAAGTTGAATCATTCAAAGTAATAAAGAAAATGCTTTTCCCGTCCCAATTCATGAAATTTTTATAGTTTGATTAGTATATGTTTGGATTTCTAACCCGTTAGTATATAAGTAGGATGCATGCGTAGTTGTTGCTTGTCTTGTATGCAGGTCAACTTTGGAAGGAGTATTGCGAACAAGTAATCAAGTACAATGAAGGATCGACATCAAACATCGGGAATGAGGTATGTTGATCTTTCCTTGCATTTACTAAGAAAAGGGAATTTAAATCTAGGGATGAAGGTAGAAAGTCATTTTTCTTCGATCATATCTGCATGCAAAGTTTGAACTCTATTTGCTAGTCTGTAGGGAGATTTTCCCCACAACAGAATTGGTGACCATACTGGGGAGACTCTCTAGGGTTCCTGGAATTTTATTTAGTTTTTGGGTAGTTTTAAAGACTAGTTTTTCTTGCCTGTTTTTTCTTTTAGTTTCTGTAAGGTCTGAGCTAGCAGAGAGTCTGGTTTTCCATAGCAGCTTTCTCTAATTTGCTTGACTATGTTTGTCGAGACCCATAGAGGTACACACAGCCTGCATAAGGTCTGCACGTGTGTACACGCGCCCTACTCTCTTATAGCCCGCGTGCGAACACTAGCTGAAGAAGTAGCAGTAGCGTGTAGAGTTCAGAGAACTTCTGGGGCAATCAGCCTAAACCCTGTCAGAATCACACATTCTCAGGGGGTTTTCTGGAATTCCGTCTGAGTCTTGGTTGTTTGTAGTCCTATCTCAATTTTTTTTTGCTTTATCATTTTTCCTTACATTATTTGTTTTTCTATTAAAAAGAGTGTCCAAGCCTTTCAAGGGATCCTGATTATCAATATCTGTGGTCTCTTCTTGGTCTGGTCTGTATGTATTCATTTTTATCAGAGTTTAGATATACACGCGGCTTGTACAAGGTTAGCCTACGTGTACACTCCCTCTGTCTATATCCAGCGCGCGTTTGCACGCGTGCTGTTAGAGCGACAGTCGCGTGCTTGTACAGGATACTTGTTGTTGAGCGTAAGGCAGTCATCCTTTCCCTTGATAATAATTATTCCTCTCAGGTCTTTGAATCTCTGTCTAAGCAGTCAGTAGCTTATGATTAATATTACCCTTAGATTTCTTTTTCTCATTTAAAAAGTTGTCATAAAAATAAAAGAATTTTTAAGGTTTTTAGACAAGTGTGAGAGTCATTTTTTTTTTTAAATTGCTAGTGTGTGATTTTTGATCTGATTCTTTGCGATTTGTGATTAGGACAAAATTGTTTTTCTTGGTTTTTGCTTGTTGGTATTTTTCCTTTTTGCTTTATCAAGCATTCAAATAAAAAAAAAATCTCTTTTCATTTTATTATTTGGTTGAAAAGTGTGTTTCTGCATTATTAGCCAGGGAAAAGTCATTTATTTCATAAGTTTTTGCAGTTTACTTAGATCATAAGTCATAAGTAGCTTGTATTCAAGTGAAATTTCTTTTGAGTTTGTTGTCCAAAATCTTAGAAAATTAAAATTATTTATTTTGAAAAGTTGTTGAAATTTTGCATTAAGTAAAAGTTTTGTTTCCAGCTTTTTTATTCATTTTTTGCTTTCATCTTTTCACCCCCATACCCCTTGACGTAAGATAAAGCCATAAAAGTAACGCTAAATTTAAAAATCTACTAGACTTTTATGTTTGTAGGGTTCACCAACTAGTTCAGGATCACGGCCTTGGATTAGGTTGGAGAGGAAACTCTTCAAGGCTATATAAAATCAAACATTGGAGTCCGAGTTAGGGATTGTCTAATTCCAGTGTCTTGAAAGTTATCCAAGAGCCCCCTCTAACATAGAGGATAAACACGAGGTCGCGTGTGGAAAAGTAGCGGAGATAACCCCTCCAAAGTTGGACCAATCGTAGTGGAGAACACATATAGAGGGCTTGTCTGGGGATTCTATTGTTTGCATTTTCCACGGGGCTTTGTGGGTCTCGAATCCATTCGAGGTCCTCAGTTGTCTTCCAGACCATTTTCTCTCGATACCCTTGACAAGTTTCGGGCTCGATACCCTGCTCATTGTAGTCTACCCGACTTTCAACTGTACCCACCTAGTGACTGTTCGCGCGCTAGCAACCAAGTTGCCAATCTTTTTTAGGGACATACACAGGTGACTGTGGGGGTATACCACGGTATCTAAGATAGACATCAGGCCAGGCTTTATAGAGTATACCCAGAGGGTGATTCTATGTTCGAGTTGCACTTGCACCGGTAAGTTGCTCTAGTGTTGGTTGTTGTAATTGTTCTTCCAATTAATTTAGTGTTTGTCTGTCTTATCTTCTAGGGATTCTTTTTTAGTGTGTGTTATTTTTGAACGTTTAGACTACCTTAGAGTGTCTTGGATATTCTCACACAGTGGAGGATCCCGAGCTCCATCGGTCACAAAGGCTTCTTGGCCTGTCGGCAGTTCAACTGGAGCCACCCCCGCCACAATTAAGGTGAAAGCTAGACCAACAAGGGTCTTTTGAAGTGACCAAGTTACAAGCCATTGTGCCCGAACAACCCCCGAAGGAATCGACCATTTTGGACCTTGAAGCAACTGCTCTTGGCCCAGTTGAAACCCCAACCACTAATTTCTTGGCACTTTCATTGTACCAATTCAATTTTACGAGCGTCAGACAGTGTTGCACATAGCAATGGAAATAAATGTTATTAATCCTTATGGGAATTCTTCAATTCCCACCATGGTTGTCACCACAGGAGATCTTTCACCTCCTAACCCACTACCATCGGTCCGAGCCACCATGGTCTCGATCGCAACTACTTTGCACAGTGGTCTGATCCCATCTTTGGCGGTGACCACAACCCCTTTCACACCAAGTGCGACAGGCCCTCCGTTCTCATACGGGATGCCTAGTTCAGGTACAAGTCCTGTACTTTCTTACTCCACTTTATAGACTTTAGGTCTGGGGGCAGGGAGCTCTAGCGCTCCTCTGCAAGGTCACATGGGGGGCACTCCTGCTCCTTTTAACTCTTTCTCTTATGGAGGAGGTCATATCCCTCCTTCGTTCGCTTCACTCGGTGGCTCGCATCAGCAATCCACTGGGCAACCTATGCACAATAGTTTATTTGGAGCAGGGAGTCAAGGACCACCTTCACATAGTATGCCGGTAGGTTCGACACTATTTTCTTTGAACAGAACATTTGGTAACAACAACTTCTCATCAGCCGCTTTCCCGACTGGGGGAAACCCCATTTTTGGACAATCTACTCCTATGCAGGGTACTATTCCTACACAGGGGGCAGACCTAGCAGGACCTTGGAATTTAGGGCAAGGATCCGTTCCCTCATTCAGAATGCTAATTTGGGGTAATTCTTTCCACAATCAATGGAACCCTGGCCAAACTACTATGCCTATCCCCACGGGACCGTCATGGGGTAACCCTTCCCAAAGTCCTTCGAATATAATGCATGCCCAACCATCTATGTCCTATTTGGGAAATCAGCCGATGATGTCTCCACATATGCAAAATCGATACACTGGCCAGGGCCATGGTTTCTACCAGAATCTGGGCCAGCAACCAAACTTTTCCTCGCAACCTGGTGCTAGTCAAACTCTAGGCCCTTTTTTTTCAGGTTATCAACAACAACCCAAACTACCGTTCCTAGCGACTTTACACTTGTCAGATTTGACAAGGTTGTTGAATGACCCTATTTGTCACGATCCGCATTGGCCTCCTATGGAAACAAAGTTGCCTTCGGACATTCCAAATTTCGAAGCCAAGCCTAACGAAGATCCAGGAGATCATGTGACTACCTTTCATATTTGGTGCTCATCTAACTCATTGAAAGATGAATCCGTATAGTTGTGATTGTTTCAACGTACTCTCATTGGGAGTGCTGCGAAATGGTACATTGAGCTCGATGGCTCAAGATACTCTTCTTTTGGAAAATTGGCAATGGATTTCCTGAACCATTTCCAGTTACCTGTGAGATACGACGTTGGCATCGAGTTGCTCGCCAGTTTTGAACAGACAACAACGAACCATATCTCTGATCACATCCGAGAATGGAGACATCAGAAGAGTTTAATCAAGGTACCAGTCCCACCAGCATTCCTGATTGAGTGGTTCCTTAAGTCTTTGGTCCCGCAGTTATCCAAAGACATTGCAACGTCAGGAGTTTTCTCTGAAGAAGACGCCATCATGAGGGATCAATAGTTTGAGATCATCTATTCTCAGTCTGGTTTATTATACAACATCTTTCCAGATGTGCCACGTTCAATACTGGATAAACCTAGATAGAGAGTTGGACCACATGCCGATGGTATTGTTGGTTCAGCACAAACAAATCCTGCTGAGCAATTGACGAAGCAGTTGTAGTAGTTATATTTTAAAATAATTATGCGACGTGTTTGCCTGGTCTTATGAGGAAATGCTAGGTATCGATCCAAAAATATTTGAACATGAGATCACAACGTATCCTGATGCCAAGCCTGTTCGACAAAAGCTTCATCCAGTTAATCCTAAGAAAGCAGTAGCCATCAATATTGAGGTTGAGAAATTGCTATAGGCAGGTTTTATCTATCCTATCCATTTGACCCAATGGGTGTCAAATCTTGTGCCGGTCAATAAAAAACAAGGCATGATTCGTGTATGTACCGATTTCCGTGATTTGAACAAGGCATGTCCCAAAGATAATTTTCCAACACCATTCATCGACCAGATCATTGATGAATGTGCTGGTTGCGAGGCCTTTTATTTCATGGATGGTTTTTCGGGATATAATCAAATCCAAATCAAACCCGAAGACCAACACAAAACGACATTCATTTTTCCTTGGGGTACATTCACGTATCGTAAAATGCCTTTTGGTCTTAAAAATGTTGGAGCCACCTTCCAGCGGGCCATTTCTTTTGATTTTCATGATCTCAAGCATATAGTCGAGGCCTATCTAGATGATTTAGCATCGCGATCTCGCAAGAGAACGGATCATCCCACACACCTTAGACTGATTTTCGAACGTTGTCGCTACTTTCAGATTCGCTTGAATCCAAACAAGTTTAGCTTCTGCGTAACGTCAGGACGTTTGTTAGGTTTCATCGTATCAACAACAGGGATCATGGTCGATCCTCTCACGGTGGAGGCAATAATCCATTTGCCCCCCCCCCCCCCCCGTGCACAATCCTTCAACTTCAGAGTATACAAGGCAAGGCAAAATTTTTACGACGCTTCAACGCCAACTATGTTGAAATCACCAAGGGCTTTATGCGCTTACTGAAGAAAAACGTTCCTTTTTACTGGGACGATGCCGCTCAATGCTCTTTCGACGCATTAAAACATGCCCTCACAACTGCCCCTCTGCTCCGACCACCTAACTATAACAAAGATTTCTTATTATATCTTGTTGCAGCAGAGTCAACCATTGGCATGGTTTTAGTTCAGGAAGATCATTTGTTCTCAGAATACACGATCTATTACCTGAGCTGAGGCCTCATAGGACCAGAACTCAATTATTCTCATATCGAAAAACTTGCGTTGGTAGCAGTTCATGTTGTTCAACGGTTTCGTCATTATGTTCTGTTTCACAAGACCACCGTCATTGCTGTCATGAATCCATTCTAGTACATGTTGACACAACGGGTAATAGGCGGAAAAATTAGTAGATGTATAGTCATCCTCCAAGAGTTTGACTTGGACTTCGTTTCCACCAAGTCCAAAAAGTCATTGGTCTTCGCAGAGCTTATTTCGTAACTTCTGGTTGAGTCAGGTGACGTTGTGCCTGAAGAATCGCCTATCCAGGGAGATATTTTTTTTATCACATATTCAAATCCCTGGTACGAAGATATACTTATCTATCTCTAGACTTTGAAGCGCCCCACTTCTTCTTCTCATGATGAGCGTCGGCGTATATTCCATCATGCTAAGAATTATCTCCTACTCGATGATACGTTGTATCGGAGAGGTGTAGACTGCATCTTACGTCTATGTCTCACACATGAGGAGGTAGTTATCATGCTCAATGATTGCCATACCAGAGCTTGTGGCGGTCATTTGTTTGGGTTGGCAATAGCCCAAAAGATTCTACGAGCAGGTTACTTCTGGCCGACACTTATCAAAGATTGTATAGAATCGGTCAAGAAGTTCCATCCGTGCCAAATCTTCTCTCTGAAGATGAGGGCACATCTCGCTACCATGTTTCCTGTCATCACAGTTGGTCCCTTCACCAAATGGGGGATTGATTACACTACTTTCAACCCCCCTTCAGCAAGGGGGCATCACTATATCATCGTAGCTGTTGACTACTTCAAAAAGTGGGTGGAAGCTATGCCAACGTTTAAATATGATGGAGAGACTGCAACTCTCTTTTTATTCAACCAGATCATAACAAGGTTCAACGTATCGAGGTAGATTGTCACTAACCATGGCAGTCACTTTCAGAATCAGATGATGACCAAATTAACATCAAATCTTAGGTTACGGCAAGAACATTCATCACCCTACTACCCCCAAGCCAATGGGAAGGTGGAAGCTGTAAACAAAACTCTTAAGACTATTCTACAACGAACTATCAACTCAGCCAAGTCAAATTGGCATTTGATGTTATACTCAGCATTATGGGCTTACCATACATATGTTAAGACTGCAACCGGTTTCTCACCTTTTCAAATCGTTTACGGGTTGGAGGCAGTGTTTCCCATCGAATGTCAGATCCCGTCTCTAAAATTGGCAGTACAATTATTGCCTGACACTTCTCCACTCGAAGAACGATTAGTATACCTTGAGCAACTCAATGAACAGCGTCGTGATGCGGCCCTAGACAATGAGGCTCACAAACATAAGGTCAAGTGTCAATATGATAGGTTCGTTCGTCCTCGGATTTTCTTTGAAGGCGACCTTGTCCTGGTCTATGACCAAGATAAGGACCCCCTGGGGCCAGACAAATTCAAACCCATGTGGTTCGGGCCTTTCATCATAAAAGAGGTATTAAAAAAGGGTGCCTATCGTCTGGTTTATTTCAAAGGGAATTCTTTGGCGGAGCCTAGAAATGGGCTCTACCTTAAGAAGTATTACTCATAGGCAGGTCACTATGGGTAACTTTTTGTAACATATGTATAGTCTTTGTACTATTACTTTTTTGTTTCATTTAAATGTTATGGACGTGTCATTGATGTTATCTTTTGTCAATATGGCAGATGTCAAGTGATTATGAGGTGTTCATTGGGTATGCAAACGGTGCTAGTCGGCACACTCAGAGGCTTTCCTTTTCATCTTGGGTAATCTTTACACCTCAGGGCTAGTTTTTATCGACCGGAGGTATATGCTTAGGTGACACCACAAATAATGTCGCCGAGTACAGTGCAGTTATTGAGTTGCTTCGTGACTCTTTGTCATTGGGTATCTCTCATCTACGGGTCTATCTTGACGCTCAATTGGTTGTGTCTCAGTTAAATAGAGTATACCGGGTTCATGATCCAACTTTACACTGATGATTCCTTAGGGTACATCTCTTAGAATGAAACTTTGATTATATTACATATTTTCATGTTCCTAGGAGATTAAACCAAATTACAGATACTCTAGCTAATCAAATTTTAGATTGGCATCTTGCACACATATGAAAGAACATTGACATAAGCATGTAAATACATTTTTGCACACGTGATCCATAAGACACAAAAGACCAAAAAACCATATATAATATCATAAAAGTAACCAGAGTACATATATGGACGCAAGCACCTCAAAAATAGGACCAATAATGAGTCACAGGGCTTATGCCCTCAAAAAATATATACAAGTAGTGCTCGTGGCACGTAAAATGTCTATATAGGTTCAGGGTCTATGGGCCCTGTTATACTGGTCCACAACAGGGGCTAAATGCCTAAACAATTGGACCCACGCCCGAGGTGCACCCACTACATGAGGTTGCATGGATGGCGGCAGGTCCTCAATCTCTGCCATCAAGACTGTGCGAGTGAGTGCAGTAAAGTTACCCTCAACTCGTCTGAGTACTCCCTCAGCCTCCCCGACTGGGAGGTCTCCTTCTACTGTTGGTTCCCCGGTAGCAGCAGCTGCGGCCCTTGGCCGAGGATGACGCTTGTTCCTTGCATAATCGATAGGTCGCACGGGTCCCACATCTTCATGCAACAAACGTATATCTGTCAAATACTCTGGCATATAAAAAAAAATGATATATATAACAAAAATGACATAAAAATCACATATACAATAAAAAAAAAACTACAAAGGTGGAGACTTACCCATCTCCCCTCACTCCTCACCAGGAGGCACGGGTATCTCAGGATCTCTCGAAAAGTCTATCCCTGCATATGGATAATCCTGGATCACAGGGATCTTCCATGACAACCATGCAAAAAATTCATCATCGAAGGACTCATTAATCCTTCCACCACCTTGTCGCGGCAGTAATACTACCCATCTACATACAGCAGGAAAAGAGGCCTAATGTCCTCGTACCACTTCCCAAGGACTAAAGCTCGGAACTCTCTCGAAAAACAAGGAACACAAAATAGTCCCGAACCCAAAGTTCCTCTGTGTCCGCTGATGGCAATCTATCAATTGTCTCTTCATACACTCCAGTAGTGTGGTACTCCAGTCAAAAATTTGTGCATTCAAGCACTGGATAGCACAGTTCCTCTGTGCGTGGGACGCCTGATACAAGACCGCTGAACCGGTAATCCGCCCAATGAGAAATAATATCGCTTGGAGTGATAGATTAGTAATCTTACTTATGGTCACCTGGGAGCTCAAATGGTTTGTCCCAGCCTCACAATGCAGGGCTATCAGTTCTGCTATGTTATGCGGCCCCGATGGAAACGTCCTGAAATTGATTGGTTCCCCTCTCCTTGAGAGGCCAGTCAAAAAGTAGATATCCTTGGTGGTAGGCACCAGTGATTTACCCTCTAGCATGAAAGCCTCTGCATCTTAGTGCCAATAGTCAACCAAGGCATTCAGTAGCCTCGATTGCACCTGCATAAATGGACACAGGAAGAAATTTAGCAAACCACATTGCATCAATGCGGCCACGACATTCAGATCTCCCGCAACCAACTCACCAACTTATTCATGCTCCCTTTCCCTCCAGTGGACATACATCCTGCCAAAACAACCAAGTTCAGGAGGGTGAGTGAGTGCTCTTTAGTTATTTTTGTTTATAAAGGGAGGTCCACGCGGGCAGTTTTTACTCTGCCCGAGTGTACATGCAGCCTGTCCATAGACAACTCGCGTGGACCTAGGGCCGACCTTTTAAAGGTCGACGCCCACCCAAAAAATGAAATGAAAAGAAAAAATAAAGAATTGAATAGCTAGATAGGGGAGTTTGTATGTACTTGGTCCAGACGAAAGTTTGTTTCGTCCACTGTAGCTCCCAGAATCACCGTTTTTATCAAAGGGGGTCTTTTGGCTCCAGAGTCAATTTCCAAATAAGCAATGGTGATAATGAGCTGCCAGCTTATATTTATAGACTTTTTGGCCTCTTTTTGTCACTTTTTTGGCCTCCCTTATCATTTTATTTATTCCAAAAACCATTTAGAGTGATTCAGGAGTTATATGGGAGGGATTTGATCGGGTATTGGGATGTTTTTTTTTTTTAGTTTTGAGAAAATTTTGACGGTCCTTGAAATTTTTTTCGACGATCAACTTGAGCATATAGGTTAGGTTTCTACCCTAATTTTTGTATCTCGTTGTATTTTTCATTCTCCATAGGATCGATCCCATCAGATTGTGACACAGAACCATCATCTCTGCTTTAGAAGTGTCGCAATTGGGCGGTAGAGCTTATCGGAACATGGATGACCTAGGTAGATCCTAGTTACATTATGGCATTCATGCTGTCTCTAAAAACACTGTAGGCTCGAGAGTCCTTATAGTCTTTCCTGAATATGAGTTTGAGCCTCATTTGCATGATTCTTCTTTGCTCTTGACCTCACCCTTAGGACTCCCAAAAAATAGCGGGTCTTATTTTAAGCCCTTTTCAGACCCTCTAAATATGAAAAGATTGTCGAGCGATCTGGTGGCCTTTCATGCTCATTAAACTGAAATTTGAAGTCACGTCTGTCCGGCGATAGTTTACCCCTTTTTTGGTCCAGACAGTCAATTGTACGAACAAAGGTATACTCTATGGAACTTCAGCTCTATAGAAGAGTACTCTTAGGTATAATTTTATCCCTTTTTCGGGCCTGAGGGACTAAACTTACGAAGAAGGAACGCCAACGGAGTTCATAGTTAAACTCTTTTCAGACTCCCTAAAATTGAAAAGATTGTCGAGTGACCTTATTCTTTCACACTCGTTGAAATTGGTCCGGAAGAACATTTCTGACGGAGTCCATAGTTAAGCTTTTTTTAGACTCCTTAAAAATGAAAAAATAGCTGAGTGATCTTGTCCTTGTCACACTCGTTAAAATGGTTTTGAATCAACATCTTATCGGTGCTAGTTTACCCCCTTTTTGAACCGACTAGACTATATTCGAAAAAGGTACCCCAATGGAGTCTCTTTTTATGTTCTTTTAGACTCTCTAAATATGAAAAACCACCAAGATTACCTTCTCTGGGCTTGTTAAAATTACATGAAAGGACGTTACCATTGTGTGTTTTGTTAACCACGTTTGCATACCTTCTATGTTATCCTTGTAATAGTTTGCTTCTGCGTCTTAACACCTTTGGCCCCCGGAGGATTTTTCCCAAGTATCATTCTACTAGAACATCAATCTTGTCCTTGTGCCTTGAGCTTGTATGTTTGCAACACTTGTTCCTCCTTTGTAACGTAATATTCCTTTATTCTTTTTCCACAATTATTGAAAAGAACAAAAAAAAATCAAATATACCCCAAAAAGAGGAAGGGAAAAGTATTTTATTTATTGGCAACATAATGAGTCGCCCTTGGATAAATCATATCTGTTTGTTTGTTCATCAGACTATGGGATGTAGTACGACTTTAGGAAGCTTTTTCTCACTATATAGAATTGTGTCCTCCACCATTTGGTTATCCTTCCAAACATATGGAGAGTTTGCGTTGCATCCTACTTCATAGACTTATGATAAATGCCATGCTTCTTGAGTCTCATCATTTGTCGTGCTATTATCCAAGGGAAGTTTGTCACCAAGCCCGAGTCGGCCCCTCTGCAATATGTCTCTTTTCCTCATACCCGACCATCCTGAACATCCAATCAAGTCCTGTTCGAAATCACTGAAGCCTTCAGTATGATCATCAAGATTATCAAGTCCATGACCGACGATCCATCGAAGACCTCTGGGTAGTGCAGTCGTACACTCATATTACACTCCTACCCAAGTTTTGAAGATTTTGAAGTTGTTTCTCGAGCTCTGAAGATCTCATCTCCAGCCATCAGGCCGTATCAGCTTCTAGAAGATGGATACTTTATACATATATCTTTTCGATTTTGAGATGTAGCTCTGTTGTGTATTGTTCGCGACTACTCTTTATATAGTTATATGACTTGGACCTACAGTGTATTTGATTGGTAGCCATGATTCTATTTTATCCCGAGCATGGGTATGCCTGCCTCGGTGAGACATGTGTTATTTTGTAGACGACGCCTCCCGGTTCCTGATCCTTGGGCTCAATCGTTCGACACATCAGTAAATATTGGTAATGTATTTCGGCCATCAGATGCTTTTCTGACCTCACACATTAGGGGGCATATGTTATAACCCTAAATTTCACCACTCATGCTTACCTAGTATCAGGCCATCTCATATCCCTTCTTTGCCAAAGCACTGTTGAACAACTCTTTGAAAATCCTCTTTTATAAAGGCCCACGTACCCTGCTCCATTACTGCACACGTGTACATGCTGGTTAACCCAAAACAGCCCGCGTGGACCGACAAAAGCAAGAAAAAAGGAAAGTTTCCGACGAAACACAAAAGATATGGGTGAGTTAACTGAAACTCTCGGCCAGCATGGCCGAGGGTTCATTCAAATACCTAGCTCCTTCTATCCTATAAAAGAAGGGGTAGGGCTCCCATTTGGAGGAGGAAAAAGATAGCAAAGAAACTCTTCCCATTTGCGTATTCCCATTGTCCCAACCCTTTATCCTTTCCTGATGCCAGGAGATACAAAGCAAAGCAATTGGAGGACAGTAGAAGATGATCCCAGGATCAGGTTCACGGAGCAGTGGCCGGTCTCAACTTTTGTAAGTTGACTCATTCAAAGTAATAAAGAAAATGCTTTTCCCTTTCCAATTCATGAAATTTTTATAGTTTGATTAGTATATGTTTGGATTTCTAACCCGTTAGTATATAAGTAGGATGCATGCGTAGTTGTTGCTTGTCTTGTATGCAATTCATCTTTGGAAGGAGTATTGTGAACAAGTAATCAAGTACAATGGAGGATCGGCATCAAACGTCGGGAACGAGGTAGGTTGATCTTTCCTTGCATTTACTAAGAAAAGGGGATTTAAATCTAGGGATGAAGGTAGAAAGTCGTTTTTCTTCGGTCATATCTGCATGCAAAGTCTGAACTCTATTTGCTAGTCCGTAGGGAGATTTTCCCCACAACAGTGTGATTAAAATTCATCTTTCTTGTTGTCCAGGGCTGCGTAGATCCTTGGTATTCTACTGCCCATATCCTCCATTGTTTCATCTTGCTGAACATTGTGGACAGTTCTCACTTTATATTTTCTGTGGGGGCAGTCTTTGTACCTATGGTTTCCTTTACAACCCCAATACTCCATAGGGGGCGGTCTTGGCATTTTCTCACCCACTTCAGCCTTCCTGGGCTCTCTAAAAGATGGTTTTCCCTAAGGAATGTTTCTGAAAAAGGGAGGCTTGTTTCCCTTCTGCCTCTGCTCTTTCTTAAACTTCCTCTAGCCATCCCAAGCCTTCTGAAAAGTAGGTTTTTCTCTTTGTTGCTCATACAAGCATTTTTCCCTTCTTATTGTTTCTTCCATAGTCTTAGGATCATCATACTGAATCTTATCCCCAATAGGAGGCGGTAATCCACTCGGGTACCTCTGAATATTGATAGACTCATCTTTGATGAATGAAACATACTTCAGTAATTCCAAAAACCTTCGTTCGTATTCATCAATGGTCATGCTGCCCAGCTTGAGTTCGAAGAACTCCTTCATATTTCTGTCATAATATCTTTTAGTTAGGTATTTCTTCTCAAAATACCTCTTGAACTCCTTCCAAGTGATATCTTTCTCACTAATGTGTTGCACCTACACAAACTGATCCCACCACATGGATGTTTTTCCTTTCAATTGATACATCGCAATTCTTCCTTCTACATGAGAGGAATAATTCTGCAGTGTGAAATATTTCCTCATGCCAAGCAACCATGTTTCGGTGTCTTCCTCCTTCTTATGTTCTCCATCAAATGTAGGAGGATTAATCTTATTCATCTCCCCATTCAATTCATCCATCCCAGATTTCTTGTGCTTTCTTGTAGGAGATGGGCTTGAACTACTGTGTGATTCCTTACCAAAATGCTTTGGGGAGCGACGATGATGTCTGCTACCACTCCTCGATCTTGTTTTTCTCTCAGGGGTCCTAACACTTCTTGATCTTCTTTTCCTCCCAGGGGTCCTGCGACTCTCTGTCTTGCTTGAGTCACTCCCCTTCTCTAATTTTCTTTCTATTATTTCCAAGCTCTTCAACATCTTTAAGTTGAATTCACCTTGCTGATCCCTGACTCTCATGAGCTTACGGCTATCAGCTCGACGAGCCTGGGCATCTTTCTGCAATCTTTCAATGAGTTTCATCATATGTCCTTCCTTATCCAATTCTCTTTCGTGCCCATTGGAGTTCGATCCTTCGACTCCCAGGTTGACATTCCTTCCTACCCTTTCATCCTTTATTTTGGAGGCAATCTACACCTCTTCCAATTCCATACTCGGCATCGGTTTTTGGTTGTCCTGAAACTCATTGAACTCCGCACACACAATGTGCAGTCAACAAAAGTTTTTATGCCATAAACCCTTAACAAAATCACAATATTCATAAACCAACGTGAGTGAGGAAATGTTTTGACTTCACAAAAATTTCTGAACTCTGACGGCTCTGCAAATTTCGGGACTTCGGGACTTATGGATTCAGGGTTTTGGTCCACGAGGCTCTGACACTCGCTTTCGATTTTCGAGTCTTTGGTACCCGGGAGTTCACGATGCAGTGACTCCCAACCTCTAGTCACTTCAATCCTTGAATTCTGAAAATTTGGTTTCCTTACTTTCTGGGCCCACAGAATAGTTGTTGCCCTTAAAATCCACTACGGTTCTTCCGTCTCCGAAGATTTTAGGACTTCGAGTTTCAGGGTTTTGGTCCTTGAGGATTCCAGACTTTCTTTCCTTTCCAATCCCCCCCATGACTTATGAAATCCCGATTTACTTTACCCTCTGGGCCCACATAGCACAGTTTTCACCCACAACCGCGAGGGCATGTGGCACATTTAGGAGGGTCCACCTCACCTTCGGTGACATCATTGGGTGCACTACTCTCGCTTTTCTTTTCGATCCACCAGCACGTGGTACACACCCATGTGTCCACGTCCATTCCAAGTGAGATCCAATGGTCATACCTTTCTCAGATCTACGGCGTAGATCTTTTCGGCGTTTTGCGGTTTCAGGCATCAAGAGTTTGTGCATCCACCCATCTTGAACTTTCGTTTACTGAAATTCCGAAATTACTGTCTACTCTTCCACTTGATCCAACAGTCAAGTTCCTCTCTTACGATCTATGGTGTAGATCATTTCAGAATTTCAGGTTTCTCTATTTAGCGACTTGCAAAAACAAGGTTCTTCCCTTTTGGTTTCTCGGGTGCCGAAACGTCATCCAGCAGCCAGGTGTCGCCCCGATGGATAGTCCCAAAGAATTCAGGATTTCTCATATCGTGATTTCCATGTTCCTGTGCAAATTGAAAGGGTTTTTAAACCCTGTGCACGTTTTCCACATCTGACGGTCACACGGGTTCTCATTTTTCCCGAACAGATCCTACGGATTCAACACTTCTGGTGTGGAGTTCTCTCTACATGTGGCCAGATGCCACCCCGGCTGTGGTTTCATAACACCGCTACACCTCCTGAGCTTGGTAACATGGTCAAGTAACTCCTTGACACTCATGAGCATTCAAAGGTTCAAAATTAGTCCTCTAGACACAATTTTTCCTCAAACCCTCGGTCCAAAGACCACTCAACTGGCCCATCTAGGCTCAACGTCAAAACCTTGGCTATGATACCATTCTGTAATGCTTCTCGACCATCAACCCCATGGTCGGGCCAACATTAATAAGAGGAACAACATCATTTTATGCTTAAATAATAACATGCACTTAAAACAGGTTAAACAGATTTAAACTCAGAGTCAGCACAAAATTACTTCTGACATAAATAATCCATGGAATTAACATTAATTCATATGCATGGAAGAATACATGATAAATATAAATACACATACATGCAAAACATAATTAAAAAATCGTCTGGTACTTATCTTTGAAACTGTGGTAATTCCACCAACCACATGTAGACCTTCCACGAACCTCCCAGCCTTAGACCATGCTGCTCATCAAGATCAGTAGTGGGTCACCCACGAGCTGGGACTAAGCTCCACCCCAAGGCAAGGAATCCTAGGCTAGGCTGAGGTTACAGGGAAAACACACAGTCACAAGGAAGTATTCTCTCCCAGGAACCACTTATGCTCACTGCCCACAGACTCTCCTTCCCCACATGCCTGTTCCACCCCAGGAGTATACACCTTCTCTATCACCTAGACAGTCCTTCGGCTTCTAACCTCCCTTGCCTTGGGTTTCAGCAACAGACCGGCCCGAAAATCTCCAAGCTCTATGGAAGCTACAGAGTTCCTTCCAGGATCTCTCTCCTTCCTCAACGCACTCTCTCACCTGGAGAGAGTTGATCACAGGCCTGAAAACCTGCCTCTTCCAACAAAAACCACCTCCCTCTCCTGGAGAGAGGTTACACACAGGCTTAGCACAAACTTACACTAGACGGCAAGCCACGCACAATCCAGCATTGCGTGGCCACAACAGTCAACTAGGTATACAGTCAAGATCTTCCAAAACAGGTGACAGTCACATACTTCAACCCAACCAGTTTAGAAATCATGGAATAGACTCATGATTATGGTTTTCTCAGGGATGCATGACCAACAATCCACATAGGGTTTGACATAGGCTCGACGGTTCAGACCAGAGGGTGTACCAGATTTCCTAGGAATCAACACAGGCTTTTCAGCTTTCAGGGATGCACCAGGGTATTCTTGTAGAGGTCAGACCGTTCACGTTCAGACGGTCAACGGTGGAATGGAGGAGGAACCCCCTATCACGGCTCAACTCAGTAGTTTTATCTGCATGTGCTTGGGTTGACACTTGTCACCCATGAAGCTACATGCGTTCCATCAACATGCATTCCTCCCCATTTCGAAGTCACTTGTCATTCCAAAAGAACTTAGGATAAAACATATATTTCACATGGTCCTTTTTGAATAATATTAAAATATTATTCCCAAGTACTTAAGCCCCTAGGCTTAGCCCCTAATCTCAACACTTAGCCCCTTTTCCCACCTTCCAACCCCTAATCCCTTTCCCACTCTGTGGAAGCTTAGTCCCCCATCACTCATTCATCATGGTCGGTCTGCATGCGGCGGTGTTTATATTTTTATTAATAATGTGCATAGATACATGTACAAAATCAGGCTCGCTGGCCTAATAATCACATAAGCCCACCAACTTATATTAACTTGGCTCACCAGCCTATAAAACATAATTACAATTCATTTCATAAACATTATTTACGACAGGGCTCGGCCTTGGGGACATTACACTCACTCTCTCTCTCTAGGAACCTCACTCTCTCTCCCTTTGTAACGCTATACCCCTATCTCTCTCTCTCTCTCTCTCTCTCTCTCTCTCTCTCTCT
>ML783020.1:935430-951865 GCA_009831015.1 Picea engelmannii
ATTTCTCCCCATATCCCTCTCTCCCCCCACCACTCTCTCCCTCCATATCCCCTATCCCCCCTTCTCTCTTCCCCCCCTCTCCCTCCCCCTATTTCCCCCTCTCTCTCTTGTGCTCTATCTCCGCCTCTCTTGAGAGAGAGATTGATAGAGGGGGAGAGAGAGAGAAATAGGGGGATATGGAGAGGGAGAGAGAGAGAGAGGGAGGGAGGGGGTATATAAATAGGAATGAAGAGAGGAGTAGAGGGAGAATGGGGGACAAAGAACAAGAGATATAGTGGGAGCAAAGGAGAGAGAGGGATGAGAGAGAAGGAAGATTTTAGGGGCGAAATTTCACTCATGGGCGAAATTAGGAGGCTTGAAATTTTGGTTGGGCGAATCATTTATATAAAAAGGTATAAAATGGTTTGAGTATATTTAGCCCCAAATTTATTTTAAAAATATTATATGTAAAACCCTAGCCCACACTCTTATTTTTTAGGGAGAGCAAGGAAATTCATTTTCACCTGGTGAAATTCCCGCTAAATCATCCCATTCGCCCAGATTTTTTGAGAATGATCAGATAAATCATCCCATTCACCCTGATTTTATGAGAATGATGAGATAAATCATCCCATTTGCCTCGATTTTTTGAGAATGTCCCCCCGATTTTAGGATGGAATTTCAAATTCTAACTCTCAAGTCGGTGTGTGGACAAATTCGCAAGGATGGTGATGTAGGTTTTAGGCTTTGGGTTCTTAGTTTGGAATGTAGGCTTTAAGGCTGATGAATAGTTCATTGGATATATCAAGGGCTACCAAAGAGTTTTTTATTTAGATCAAAATTCCTTTGATATTAATAAAATTTTATTAGTGTTGCAATTGTTGTTTAAAGGAATTTCTTCCTTGTGCTTTTTGTAGCTTGTATTGACCATCACAAGACTCCACAGTCTCCAACTCATACATGTACATTGGAGCACCGGAGGACCACAAGACTCCACAGTCTCCAAATCGGACCTGTACATTGGAGCACAAGAGGGATCGATTTTTGTAAGAACAAAGAATATTCTTATAATGACATATATATTCTGTCTATATACCCCATACAATTTTTGAGGGAATACTAGATATTTCGCAGTAGGGAGTCCATGTAAAGGATGTTTAAATTCGGTTTGTTTTTATTTTTCTTGTGGAGGGTATTGTTCTGCATCTCCATTGTTTTTTCTGCATGTACTTACACTGTTTTTTTTGTTAATATTCTTAGTGGGGTGGAGCTTATTGTATGAGAGGAGGACCAAAGAAGCAAATATTGGCTATGGAGGTGAGATGAAAAGGGAGGCTCACTATTTTGTTTAGCATGTTTTTCTTTACATATTCATGGGAAAACCGTTGAAGGGTTTTTACTCAAATACGTGATAATCAATAAATGGAAAGGAGAGAATATGAATATGATCTTGAGGTCTCTGTATATTTCTACACAATAAGATGTTTTTTCATGCTCTGCCCCGTTTACCTATATATATGGCAATTGCCTAGTAATTTTTGGAAAGATATAGAAGTTATTCATGTGTTTTGACCTTTTCAATGCTTGGTATTCAATGGTGTATTTATTATTATAGGAGAAAGGAGAATCTGCAACCCCATTTTTTACTGGAGTCCTAGTGTGAGTACAAGCATATTTGATCTCATTAAATTAATTTCTCTGGGCTTTTTCTGAATTTGTCTTGCTTTGTTTTATAAGGTAATATATTTTTCTCCTACATTTTAGACAAATTCATAATAATTGCTGGTTGGATTGATTCTTGCAGATTCATTTTGACTGCAGACAAAAGCATAAACAAGTATTGTCTAGGCCTATCCCCATTACAAGAATTGGCAAGGTATATAAATTACACCATTATATTTAACCCAAGTGTTTACACATACATTTTTTCTACTCTTAAAAAAAGAGGAATATGTGCTTTGCATTTTTTATACTCTCAACAGAAAGAGGAATATGTGCTTTACATTTTTTATGCTCTCAACAAAAAGAGGATTTTGTGCTTTATAAGGAATCTGTACTTGATAAATAGTTGGGTTGTGAGGTCTCTGGCCTTTAGCTTGTTTTTTATTCTCCCTATTTGGATTCAATTTCCATAATGAACATGTTGGTCCCTTGTGGTAAGGCTAAAAGTGTAAAATCCCCAAGAACAATAAGAGTTACCAATTCCCATGATTTAAAAAAAAATATCTGGATTGTAAGATTAAAAAAAAGTGAAAATTTGAAAAAAAAAACAATTGTATTGTGAGACTAAGAAAAAGTGAAAATTTGAAATATGAGATTTCTTTTAAGTTAAAATGTTTCAACTTCATTTCACTTATAGATGGCATCATCTTGTATTTAGGAAAATTGCAAAAGTTGTTGGTCCATGTGGGAATAAGCCATGGACAACATTGGTGAGTTTTTGTTTTTACATGCTGGCCCTTCACACATCCATGTTCTGAATACCATGTTTCTCTGAAGTTGGAGTGAATTTCATAACTTCATTTATTGTTATAATTCCATAGGTCATGTAGATAAGGGGGTGATGAATATTGCTAATGAAATGAGGAAAATTATTGGAGGCATTCATGGAATATTCCATATATCACCGTTGTAATGTTTTCCACATTTTTCCAGAGAAGAAAGAGGAGCCTAGTTACAACTTCAACTATATATCACCAAATACTAATTTATGAAATGGTGACATTCTTTTGTACTAACAGTGTTGAATATGCATAAATACTCCAACCTTGAAAGTTGACAAAGTGGTTCACTATTTCCAAATTGACCAAGTTTTTCTAGAGATAATATTGAGATTGACCAAGGTAAGGGTTTTTAATTCTCAAGGGGACCCCCAACATGTGGAATCGACTTCACTATGTTTCTGATTAAGACATTATGAAGAATTTCTAGCTATTATTCTCGTACACCTGAAATTTGGATTTAAATGTTGAAATTGAGGTACTCTTCCTATAGCTAGCCTGGCCCTGAGCCTCTATGCACAACATATTCTTCTTCCAAAACTTGCCCTGACCCTTTTGCTGCAAAAGCAATGCACCAAGTTTGATAAATCTAGTAAGAAATATTCATTGATACTCAGATGCAAGGATACCTGCACAACACTATTACATAACATGGCATCAAGATCAATATTAGTGAGCCATCTCAGTAAGAGTCATTTAGAATAATTATATATAACAGAAGCCTTGTGGCATAAGACAAACCCCTAGAGTTTCATAAGCACAAATCTAAAACTTGCATATTCTTTCAAACAACATAGGGAACATAATATATCAAAGATTCAACCTGGTGGCATAAGAAAAGGGTTGAACATGGTTAAAAAATTCATATAAATACGTAAGCCTAGACATGTTAATAAGTCTCTAAAGGAGGCCTAGTATGGTAAACACAAGTCACACTTTGGGATTGAATGGAAAACCTTGGAACTACCACGTTACCCCTAGTGTTGCCTTACATAATGACTCTTGCTTTGCTTACACACTTGAAGACTACATGGAGAAATAACCAACATGTGACCCTAGAGTTGGGGCTACTTTATAACTTTATTTTTATCCCTTGTGACACATGTTTGGATGTAAATTATTTGAATCACCCCTCTTAAAATATGGTTTTTTTCTCATGTTGCAAGTTATGTAGTCCTTTGTCATCTCTGCAAGCTTCCTACTTAGTATACAAGGAGCAACAAAGTTGCAGAAATTGTGTATGGCCTCTGAAAAATAAGGAATTACTTGATGTTCTTTTCCTAATGACTTGTGTTTGGAGCATGACTCATCATTATAGTTTGGGTTCCCTGCGTTGGAATATGTACACTATGCCTTGAAATCCATGCACCTGCATTGGTATTCATGTACCTATATTTATTCATATCTACTTACATTAGGATCCATGCCATTTTTCTTGGGATCATGTCACTATATTGGGATTCGTGAAAACACAATAGACAATGATGGGGATGTCACATCATCACATAGGTGTCCACATCAACATATTTTACACTTGTCAGCATATGGAGCATGTATGAGCCACTTGGAAGTGAATTTTCCTAGCACATGTGAAGAATTCTTCTAGAATGTGCACCTTCTCTCTCATCCCTCAAATGTGTGGCTTCTAGAGTCTTCTAGAAAGGCGCTCCTCACTTTTCCTTGTCTATTCACATTTCTGGAGGTTTTTTGCATAATTTGAGGAGTTAGTTAGTGGGGTGCTCATTTGTTTGGACTCCATTTGACCTCACACCTGCCACAAGAAAGCTTGTTAACTTAGTCAAAGGAGGGTGCACTTATTTTCTCTCTCTTATTGGATCACATGTGTGGATTTACTTCGATATTTTCTCACTTTATGGAGGGTTCCCTACCTTTGAGGAGTTAGTTGTAACTTCTAGTGGTATTTTCCCATATTTTCACTGTTGAACATGGTATTGAGCTCATGGTTTTATCTAGTACATGGTATGAGCACATGGCATGAGCACATGGCTTATTTATTAGCTCATGGTTTTGTATACATGGTATTGGAGGTCTCTTTCTCTATATAAGGAGGGAACATCCCTCACTCTCACTAGTTGGAAATAAAGGGAATAAGTTATTGTTATTTGTGTGTAAGGTTTATGTATTATTGAGTAATGTTCTAAGGTTATATAAGAGAGATATTAGACTTGTAACCTTCATTGAGGTAAGGTTATATAAGAGAGATATGATGCAAATAAGGTATGAATCTTTATTTCTTCATTTGATATTTGAATTAGATTTCATCTTGTATCAAAGATTTTAATGAGATCTAGTGTACATTTCCCTTGTGATACTTAGGTTTATTTCTCTAAGACTTAACCTCCTTTTGAATTTTTGCAAGTTTATTATCCTAGCTTGATGTTCTTCTATCAATCTTTGGATGTTGGAGGAGTTCAATAAATGTGTTGAAGAGGGCATTGCCAAGGGTTTCTAAGACCCATAGCACAATGGTAAGAGAAAATTATTTCATGTGAAATTTCTAGGCCAATATTGTATTTTATTTCATTGTTTTTTCAATCAAGCTAATTTTTTCAGATCACATATTCATAATTAGTTTGCTTCTACTCAAGTTTAATGAGTTAACCCTTGTTTAAATACTTCATCCTTGAGTATCTCAATTGTAGGTCGACCCCCTCTTTATTTTTTTCAACTGGTTGATCTGGTTTATATTGGTGTAATTTAATTTATCTTGGCTTGCTCACACATATTACACCTACACCCACTCACTTAGCTCACTCATTAATTAAAGGAAACATGAATGCATGTTAAAATACCTGTGGTAATATAGCTCAAAGTTCATTTCATGGCCAAAACAACTTGGCATAATCCACCTTATTTTTGCAACAACTTGGTTCATTTATGCTCCTAATTATCTCATAAGGTAAATCATTGAGAGAATTAGTGAAACAACTTGGTGTTTAATCCCAATGATTTGGTTTCAATAACTCTTATTTCTGGACTGCCTAATATTTTAACTCTACAAATTTTATTGTTACAGTTTGGCTGGTAACTTCACACATATGATGAAATCTTGGACACACAGTCAGGCATGCATATCTAATGCAGTCACTAACCTTGAACACATTCTAATGCTTTAAAATTAGTGGATGATGCATTTAGTTTGAGCATACACTCAATGTTGAAGTCTTTATAAGATTGTTTTTGGTACATGGAATAGTTTAAACATTCAAGCATTTGCTTCTTGGTCATTTACTTTGTGCTATTAATACTTGGTTTATAAACTGTTGTCTTTCTTAAGCATTGATACATAAAAAAAATTAAAGGTTGTTGGTTTAAAAAACAATCTCATTTTTTTACCACTATTTTAACATTTACAAAGGTTGTTGGTTTAAAAAACAGTTTCATTTTTTTTACCACTATTTTAACATTTACAAGTATGAGAAGTGCACAAATTTGAACATCAATCACTCTCATTTTGATGACAAATATATTTATCACTCAATGTTAAAATTGGTTGTTGATGGGTTAATTTTAATGTTTCATGGGTTAAATACATCTACTATACAGGACATAACAACAACATATGAATTCACACATGCGAATGCTTATTTTTATGATGGATGAGCTTTGGAAATACACAGAGTAATTTCTGCCTTTGGATAAAATCGAATTTGTATTTTGTTCTCCTTTTTTCATTTGCTTTCTTAAAGCCTAATCTAGTTTGAATTCATTCTATGACATGTATAGCACCAATAAGTCTAACAAAAAACAATTTGGTTGGTGGCTTCATGAGAAGTGTGCAATCACATTAGGTGTATGTGATTGCACACTTGTTAACAGTTTCATTCATAGGTGTAAACTCTTTTTCTTTGGCATATTTTGAACTGTTCATCATCTCAAGTTCATAGAAAATTCTAAATCTGAATGTGAATTCATCACTTTAAATGATTAATGGTTTATGTAATTTCATCACTACTTCACAGTTGGCATAATTACAATACTTAGCACCATGATCCATCATCCAATTCTACAAGATAATGTTGAATTGTAGTTTTCTTAATATGAAGTTATCGTCCACCACCTTGAGAAGAAAAAACAAAATCTTTTAATTCTCAGTTCTACTTCTTTTAATTAAAATTACTTAAATCAATATGGAACTCCAGTTCAAAAAAATGTCCATCATTCTCACTATTAAATGTTATTTGAAATTTGTAACAATGATAAGTTCATACCATATGTTATTTTTGTGAATCTCTTTTGCATCCAACATTCTTTCATACCATCTAATCAGTATTAATCTCACATCTCAACAAACTTGTGGATTTCAACACATCGAAGAATTTGAGGGGCAGTGAAGAAATGTTGAAAAGCTCAAGTCAATGGAAATAACAAGTCAAATTCCAGGATTGATAGTGTTTCATGGATGTGGTAGTGTTCATAAATAGGTATGCACAAATGGAGATGTTTATCATATAAGATTATAGATATCCCCAACAATGGAAAACCATGGTGAACTTGTACTTACAGTTCTAATCTCTAGACACATTAGAATGACAGTACTTTGTATTCTTACTCCACTCTTCACCATTGCTTTAAGGTGCTATTGTCGGAGTGAAAGTAGATCATCACTTTGTTGATGCAACAATAATGATTCATTGATTGTTCCCTAGAGATGGATTTGATCAGCATGGGCTCCTAGTTTAGGGAGTTTGATGCTAAGCTACCATGGGCCAACTTCTTCAAATATATTTGCATTGAAAGAAGTGAGGTTCTCTATAGTCTCACGTGGGAGAGATATTCACGCCACATGGGTGTGTAAATCTAATTAAATCAAATGAAAATAAGAAAGAGTCATCCTTTTATTTCTTTTGATTACCATAATGTTAAAAAAAGGTCAGTGCAACATGTTAACCCTGGATCTATTGAGATAGGTTTGCACCTCAAAGTTTTATGATCCCTTTATGTTCTTCATAGATATGGAGATAACATAGATCTATGCTAGTTAGATAGCAGAGAGGGACTCTGTGGACTCCAATTGTATGGAAGACGGAGATTGAAGCACACAACTAAACAACTATATGTGGTTCTGCATCTAGAGAACATACACCCCAAGGATGGTGTTGATAGATATGTATGTGATTCTCAAAATGAGGCTTCCCTTGTTAAACTCACAAGATTTTGTGCACAAGTAACTCCACCTCCACAGATGACCCTTGAAGCAACGCTGCTAGACATTTTGGTATGAAATTTCTAGGAAACTATAAGTAATTTTCTTGTTTTTGAAAGTGGTAGTTATATACTGCTAGTTTCTAGGTTGTTGTCATGCTACTTTTGATTTTTGTGTAAGCCTTATACAACTAATTTAAAGTCTCTCTTGATCCGTACATGATCTAGGAATCCAGGATCCTAGTTTTGTATTGAATTGTACATGTTTTCTATTTTTTTAATGGATTCAAAACTTCAATGGATTGTGACATGGTGATAAGATTGATTCAATAAAAAATATATATGAACCTATGGTTGCATGGAAGACTCTAGTGTCATCCGGTCTATGGAAGATCATGCAATTGTTTGGAGTTTTGATGGCCTCATAGATGTCACACAAGTATGTTATATCCCCATTAACACTTCATTTTTCTATCATGCAACTTATTGAAGTTTAAAGATTATAAAAATTTTCTTTCGAAGTGTAACCCCTATTTGAAACCACAAAAGTTAATAGCTAGTCCTTTTGTTCCAATCCACTACTAGAAATGCATGTGTTTACCATCATGCAATCATGTGAATATTTATTGTTTCACTAAGTGTCATTAATAACCTCCACAAGAACACTTCCCATTTCCCATCTCTGAAAGAAGATGCACATGGTTGCAAAGTGGCAATCACCACACACTAGAAGATATTTCAACTTTATTAATCAAATAGTTGTTGATTGGTCCACATCAACTATCTTTTCCCTATGGTGGAAAATAATATTCTCCATTTAGTCATCCACAACATTCAACACAAACCTAGTTTCAAGCACATAGTGGGGCATTCTTCTTTCTGGTCAATCTCAGGTTTGTATAATTGATTTGCATCTGTTGGTATTACTTGTCTCCTATTAGAAAAACATGTACTTTTTTATTAATATCAACCCAGGTGCATCTAGACATCTTAATGAATCTGTATACCCTGATCCAAACCCCTCATGCTGGAACATACAAGGAGAATAGAGGCAAAGGTGAATTGATTGGGTTGAACACTCGTTCCCAACATATGGTAAAACAATCTCAATGCATCCTCCATAAGTCTGTGTCTGGCATAGGATTTAATCATCATAGGCCATGACATCACATTTCGTTCAAGAATTTGATCGAAAACTTTATGAGCATCCAACAGACTCCCACACATGGCATACATGTCAACAAGCGTTTTCCTCACAATTTTGTCATGGCATAAATCCTCTCTCATCGATGTGGGCATAAATCCTCTCTCATCGATTTGGGCATGGACTAGAATTCCATTTCATAAGGCATTATTCTTAATGCATCCTTGCAAGAGAGAAACATATGTAAAAGAATCCACTGGGTAGTCCATGATATTGAATATCTACAACACATATATCAACTTTCCTAGCTTACACCTTGTCATGACATGGCATCAATTTGTTAGCATTGGGTGGTGTTTGAAGAGCGCTCACCGCAGTTTTTGCAGTGCGAAGGTGAAACGATACCGTTTTCCTCTTATTTTGATTCCATAATGGTTGTATAATTCCCATTAGAGTTATGTTCCATGTTTTGACCTTCTCTCCTGGTGAGCTATGTTATGATCGTGTATTTTAACTCAACGTCCCGTCAGCGCTATAAAATTAAAACCCATTGGTAAACCATAAATGTTTAGATTCTAAACAACTCGTTGTTGGGATTGGGTTAGCTTGATCCAAATCTAAAAGGAAACTCTCGAAATTATCAACCATTATCAAAATCAGATTATGAAATTGTTGCTAAAATTGCAATTTTGTTGGTGAAATTACATTTTTGAATACATAAATGGATTCAACACCCCCAAGAACCCCTATTACCCCCGAAAAATGCAATCTTAACCACTCATATTTTCAATTTAAATAATTATTCTAATTGTTTTACCATATTTTGGGCAAACCTGGTCAGAAAAAATATACCCAAAAAGTTTCAAAAAATAGAATGTTTAGACTAGTACTTGTTGAAAACATGACTAGGTGTTGAAATATAACATGTGAGGATTATGAGAAGCATGGGCAAGGAACACAAGGATGAACAATTAGTATGAGGTATTTAACTTATAAGAATAAGTCTAACTACTATGAAAGATAAAATATTTTTAAGTTGTTTATAATGTCATTAGAAACCTAAGAGGGGATGGTATAATGATTCTTTTTTTATTAAAACATTTCACTTGATTCAAAATGGTCACTTTCCATAATATTGATAATATAAAAAATATATATTTCTTTTAGATTTAAAGATAGTTTATGGTGCCACAAAATGTWCTATAAAAAGACCATCATCTCCAAATTAGAAGATCAAAATTATCTTTCTTCTTTTGCTAGATTAAATTGGAGAATATTTTTATCAACATGAAGGAGGTTGTATTGGAGTAAGAGTTTGAGGAGAAATAACTCCTAGACTATGAAAATTCATATGATGGGGATTGGTTCCTTGTGTCCCCAATGGCTTTAGTACCACAGGACAACGTAGCGGAGATAAGTCCAATGGGTGTCTAGATCTGTGGGAGATGACCTTTAGAAACAATAGGGAAGGGTACCCAATTAGCATCTTGAGTGACATCTATAGAACTGAAAAGGGAATTGATTTTCAATATATGTAATACAAGGTTCCAGATAAAGGAGTAAAGGATGATGTTAGAGGAAGAGACTTTGTGGAGGGAAATGTTAATGAGACACCGCATTCCTTTCATACAAAGGTCCTTGTAATTTCAAATGTGGAGGTTGAACTAAATCAAGGTGATGCACATGCCTCGCAACATAAAATCTATTGGTTGAATGATCAAACCCTAGTAGATGAATATAAAGGGATAGGATTTATTGGTAGCAACCTAGACTTTGGAGCTTTGTGTGGTCTCAAGTAGAAAGAAGAAGGTAGAGGTGGAGGATATGATACAATACAAGAGAGGAGGCCTCGAAAGGTTGTTAAAAGATGATCTCGAAACTGTCGTGGATATTCCACTAGATAGTTTGTTACAACAAATTAATAAAATAATGAAATCTTTACTGTGTGAAGGTTAATTTCCTTTACATCTTATATTCTTTAATTACTATTTTTTTGCTTAAAATGTATGAAATAGATGAAATGCAGAAAATAGAGAACATAAATAAATACTCACACACCATCCACAAATAAACACATGATATAACATGGGAAACCTGATATTGGAGAAAACTCATCTAGAAGAGGAGGTCACTTTGCTCTCTTTTCTTCAAATGCAAGTACAAAGAAAGAGTCACTCTCTGTGGGGTTTCCTTTGACATTGTGGCATGTATGGCTACTACAAAATTCTCCTCCCCTATTATGCTCTCAAAATACCACTCTTAGTTTCTCTTCTCAACTAAAGTACAAATATAATGCTAAAGAATGGAACCCCTTCTCCTCCTAGCGGTCCGGTATTTAACATTGCCTGATAACCATCTAGGGGTAGGGTTTTGACTTCCTCAACCCTCAATTGTGATAAGGTTTTGGACCTTCTAAAATATTATTGAAATTACATACATGGATAGCCCCATATTCATGAGTAATGAGGATTAATGTGGCTTCCACTCGTATGATGGTGTTCAACATTGTAGGTCGACTAGCGGGAGGCTTAACTTTTGCATAGAAGCTCAGATTGACATGATTTTTTCATCGTTGCAAAGGTATCAATGTGTATAATATATTAAAGGGGTATTACCTAAAGCTAAGAAAGTTTTGACCCAAAAAATGTTGTTTGATTCCTCAAAATGGCTTCATAAAGTTTCAAACCCTAATTTTCCAAACTAGTACCTACCATTGAAATGACCTTGCAAGTTGATTCCTCCAATTTTTTCCACTCTGAAATCATTGACTCTTGATAAGGATCCAATCCATATCAAAATAAGAAGGGTGTAGGTTAAAATGGTGGTTGGGAATGAAATTTATTTAGGGAAAATTTCGGAATTATAGGGGAAATCACTTATCATGAGGTAACTTTAAATTATAATAGTTCTACTTCAAATTATTTTACTTGTTGTTTAGAAATTTGATAGGCTATGATTTGTTTTGTATATATGTTTATTCTTCTTGTTTGCATGCTATATAGATGAAATATAGATTCATATGTTTTAATAATTCATTTCTAATTTGGTCTTAGGTTGGGTAACTGTTAACGGGCGAAATTGTTCGTCCGTCAATTGAGAGAGTGGAACCGGTCCGGGGTTGTCTAAATAACCCAAGCTGTTTGGAATGGACCACCCTGACAAGTTTAACGGCTCCGTTGGCCGCTCTAAGGTCTTTTAAGAAAACCAAAGAGAAAACTAATCTAAACTAACTAACTAACTAAAACAAATAAAACTAACTAAAACTAACTAAAACAATCTAACTAAAACTAAATAAAAGGGACTAAACTAATTAAAACAAACTAAAACTAAATAAACTAAAACTAAAACAAACTAACTAAAACTAAATAAAAGAAACTAAATACAACTATTCTAACTATTATATATAATCTACTAATTACTATAATAATAACTCAGATCAACTATCTAATTACCAGTTGTAATATTACTTATTCACAAATGTATACTATAAACAACCTACAAATTTAATTAAAACCTGCAAAACTCATGTGTTTTCTGCCCTAAGACAGCAAGATATGTTTTTTGATTTTTTATATTTTATGAAAAAGAAATAAAACTACTGAAATTAAACGATCTAATATAATTACTGAAATTAAACAATCTAATATAAATATTGAAATTAAACAATCTAATATAAATCTAATTAAAATTATTTCTAAACTAAACTACTTAATGAAAACAGTAAGGGAAAGGCTAACTAACCTGGAAGCGCTCCTAATTTGTCCCGTGTGTGATGACTCTGAAGTTGTTCGGCGGAAGTAAACTCGCACCGGTTGTTCCAAAATATTTTCGTAAATGATTAGCTGTGCTGCTCTTCGAGTGTTTACAGGACAAACAAGACATAAAAAATCATAACAATCTTATGATTAATAAATTCCTGCAATAAGGGAAACCTGTTATGCAAGAAACTTATATTTAATAATTCAATCAATGAAGAAGATAAACCTGTCATTCACAAACTGAATTAACAACTGTTATGTCTTTCATATATTTGGAAGAAACCAGATATGGATTACAGTGAGTAAAATTATACCATCTGCACATGATGTAGATAGCTAAAGTAGTCATAAATCATAAACAAATTGATATACACAACATGAAACAAAATGTTGATATAATGAGAAGCTAAAGCTGTGACAAAACATCAAATTCTGCTTCAGTCTGTATTATAACTCCATATCCTTGTTCTCCCACGAATGAGGATGTCCATTATTACAAAAATCATAAGTATATATAAGTCTCTCCACAGGGTAAAACCTCCCTGTGGATAATATCAAAATGTTTTACATAATCCGGGAAATATCCCAAAATCAACTAATCTAGGAAATCAAAATGCAAGTGAAATCTTTGAAATATCTCCTAACTGCTCATCAATGCCACTGCCATTTTGAATTGATCTGCAATAGACCAAAAATAACCAATTAGAAAGACATTTCATCAACAAAACAATAAAAATTTGATCCTACTGACTTAGCTACAGAATCATCTGATTCTGTAGCTAGTCTAGAATAGCATACAGGACCAGATAGCAATCAAATGAAATCTTTTCAAAAAAAATCAAATCTAATTTAATTTTTTATAAATAAATATCCAAAACGAATCACTATAATTCCAATGAGTTTATCATTCAAATTAACAAAATCGGAAAGGATTCAAACGAAACAGGATAAGAATGCTCTGTTTTTTTAGTTGCCATAAAATATGGTCAAACCATAACAGGATTGTTTTATATCAAATGAAATCAATGGTGAATCATATTGTATAAGATACGATGTAACACAATCATAATCGAACAATCATAATTGAACACAATCAAAATTGATTTGTTACGGCTGTAACAATGTGTATGTTGTTTCAATCAAATACCAATATGGAAAAACTGTTACGATTATTACCAAATAAACATTCATCAAACTTCGCCATAGATTTCAATCGTTGAGCGTTTACATAGTCAACAGACAGGATCACATAGTGATCGTAACCATCAACAACAGTGATAACTATAAACTGGGCAACAATCAAATATAGAAACAAATTGTAATCCTGGGCATAATCAATTTCGTTCTCAAATCAAATTTAAACAATATATTTGTTGCAATATGAATCGAACTAATAACACGGTCAAACAATGCGAGTCGATTAGTTGGGTATAACATTTATGACTCATTCTATTCGCAATTTGGTTATGCCTTAACAGAATGGTATTTGAATTGATCATGGAATATAATAGTTAACCATTATTGCCAACCATATCGTATAAACTATAACCAATTTCGAATCGAAACATTGACTGTGTTTGAAATTGAAATACCAGAAACGGCCTATGTTTAGAAAAGATATTAACAACTTCAATAAGCAACAGAGTATTCAATACAAGCGGAATTAAAACAATCAAATCCATACCACGATTAATCGAATCAATGCTCAATCCAATCAAAACTAATCCGAGAAACGAAATTCGATTAATCAAAACAAAAATATGCATATAGTGCATGCTTATGTGTCAAAGCAAATCCACGCTGTAAACAAAGCTTATGAGTTTATCATATAAACAGGTGATAATCATACCAGTGAGACTGCTCGAGCTATGCCAATTTTGAATTAACGACCGCTGTAGCCAACTCCACATTCTTAAATAAGATAGAACCTGTTGTTCGCTGTTTCTTATCAATTGGATTGCAATTTATCCTTTTGACTGGTGAGCCTCGCAACTTGATCCTCCAGAGCATGAATTTTGGACTGCAGCATTGGCACATCGAGGTAATACCTTTCTAACCACGAGCCACACTGATCACATGGTGGAGCAGCCGGTTGAGATAGAGCAGGAGGGGGTTTTGACGAGTCACCGGGGATTTCACGAGGCAGTTTGATGCCTGGGTAATTAGGATCATTTCGCAAGCAAGGTGGTAGGTTTTTCACAAAGTCGTATGAGGGTTTGTCACACATACCTTCAAAATAGGGATACTCACTTGCCAGGTAACGTTCCACCTCCGAGTCAGAATATTCACTTACCATGATAGGGTCAGGGTTGAAAGGAAGTCTCACTTTGTTTCTTTCCATGCGAGAGATTAATCGGGCGTTCTTTTTGCCTTTGGAAATTGCAGTAGGCTTGGCTTTAGGTCTTTTAGCCACGGGTTTAACAGTTTCGACATCCTTGGTGACAGAGTTGGGTAGGTCGATGGGTGAGTCGGGTAGGAGTTTAGGTAACAGAGCACCGTAAGGGACAGGGGGTACTAACTTGCTCTCACTCACCACAGGTTTCTCAACCTATGGTGGGCTTGAGTCCTCAAAATTATTGCGATAAATAAATTCATTCCAACAGTCTCGGCGTAACCCCAAATGACAAACAACAAGCATTTTAATCAACCCAAAGTGAAAAAGGCTGCTATCGGCCTGATTTCGCTTGTATCTTTTAGACATTTTAAACAGGCTCCTATGCAAGTAATAAGGCATATTAAGCTCATAGCCCATGAAAACCATAAGTAGCCAAAGGTGGTACAAGAAAACGAAACCATACCGGCCCTCGCAGGTGATAAACTGCTTGGTTATCATCAGCAAGTCATGCCAGCGTTGCTTGAGCATATTCGTGGGCAAACCTTTGTCACATGAGCTCACCCTTTGTGACTGGAAGAGAAATGTCCACGGGACATCTTCCACTTTGCAATTTTTTGACCATTTATGTCCAGTAGCAGGCAGACCGATAGCTAAACTGAGAAATTGCTTGTCAATTTCCAACTGCACATCCCCAACCTTGGCTCGGCAGCCATCAAATGTTAACGTGAATTGTCGAGCCACACCAGGGTTAAAGCCATCAAACTTTCGTATAAACGGGAGCCAGCCAAACTCCTCAAGGTCATTGTAAGCACCGTCGAACATCAACAATGCCTGGCTACCATTGGGTTCAGCCCTTACAACTGGAGCCATGGTGCGGGCGCATGGTAGGGTTCGGATAAACACACAGGAGCAAAATCATTTGGGCTAACAACTGAGAACGATGAAAGGGGGGCAAATTAATGTGTGTGTGCGAGGGTGGTGGTATTATCACCACCATGCAGCATAGTAATGGCAAGGTACAACGTTGTTCAATCAATCATAATATATTTTAAACCATATTAATCGGCCAACCCAAAAATTAAGCGGTGGATGGTATGTCGATATGCCAATGTATTTTTCAATACGAAATCAAACCCAAAGTTTAATATGAGCCATCAAATAATTCAAACCAATTGTCATTCAACGTTAAATTAAAACCCAAATGTTTAACCAATCGCGCCATTGTATAACTTCAAACTATTTCCATTCAATAAATCAAACTCATATGTTACCCATGCGCTTGTTGCATAATGTGTAATCAAAGTTTATAAAACATTGTGACAAGAGATAAAATCGATAAGCCAAGAGCTTATAATAATAAGGATCACATCATACAAAAACCAAAATCAACCATGACCCCTATATAATCAAGTATAACCCTTAAATTTGCATGCTCAATGCCTTATCAATCAAATAAAAGTCAAGTTGCGCAATCAAAGCAAGAATAGGCAAATGGTCATAGTTCGAAAAATCATTCCAGCCACTTAATAACAAACCAAAGATAAGTGCCTTT
>ML783021.1:5031-24712 GCA_009831015.1 Picea engelmannii
ATTTTAACATGACCGCATATTTTTTGGTTTCAATTGACTCTCTAAAATGGCCATCATGGTTCCTTGTAAGAAGGATACTGCAACCTTTGATGTTTCTTCTTTTTCTTCATTTTTGTTTGTATAATTTGGGATTTCCCTCCTCTGTAGTTTTAACCCATGACTCTATGCTTATTATCCATTTTTGGTATGCCTAGTGGACTATGCTTGACACAACGACTAATGTCTTCCACAAATTTCCACCCTTAGATTGATGGTAGTATGAAATAGTTCCTTCTAGTTCAACCATCCACCCTTTTTTGGTATGCATATAGTATTTTATGTTGATATTCCAAAGACATACTATCCACGCATGATCAAAGTAGAACCAAAGGTTTTAGGACCAACAAATGTGGACTCAGGCCATATGGTGTCATCCTTTATTGATAAAATTATTTACCAATAGATCAAGTCTATTTGACATAATGATATACCTTTCTTTAGAGTAGGGCCAAGCAGTGTCCATATCAGGAAAAATGGTTTACAATTGAGTAGCTTCTATTAGAGCATTGAGTAGCTTCTAGTAGAGCATTGTCCTTGTATTCACATTCCCATAAGGAGCCTTGTAGCATGATGGCTTATTTTGACAACATATACTATTTTTTATTAAAATCCATGTAGATATGGAAAAATGAGGCCTCCTCGAACATAGATTTTTTCTCCAAGCATAGTGCCATGATTGGCTACAAGACCAAATATGTAATATTAAATTTTCCATTATCTCAATCCATCAACAACTTAAAATCTCCAAGAACTTGAAAACACCTAATATTTTTTTCAGGTGCCACTTTCATCAACATCTAGAGGGTGTAGAATTCAACCATGTTATTTTCTCCCAGTCCTGCTCCATATTTTAAGGAGAAGAAGTGGTAATGTTCTAAAACGAGTATGACTCCATCCCCACACATTTTTGGAGAGCCTTGATAAGCTCCATCAAAGAAGTCCCAAGGCTTTGTGAAATCAATATGGGGCTCATGCAATACCCTTTGGGATTTAATATTAATATTAATATCTTTTTTTTTAAGTAAAAAAGGAAGGACCTGTTATATTATAGATGCATATTTACAGAGTTCTGTTGGAGTGCCAGCTATCCCGCCTGGAGAGGAAACCGAGACAGCTGGCCATTCCATGCCACTTGTTTTCAAACACAAAATACCAGGCTGTCGACCTGCCCGAAGGAAATCGGGACGCATTGTCTCCATTAGATTAAGTCTGTTATTTACTTCTCTACTGACAGTGTTGCTATAGTCTACCTGAGCTAGAGCTCTGATTTGAAACAAAAGAGAAAAGTTCCTAACTATGAGCATGCATAAAAAACTTTTAACCGGTGTTCTCATCGTTGTTTCCATTCTTTCCTTGTCTGGATGGAATCGCATAAGCATATGCGCACATAGGGCATTGTCGCCTTGGGGATGTACTAGATTAAGTGGCGTAGATCATATCAAGGCATTGGTTGATTTTGATGGCCCTGAAAATCTGGTCATCCACCATGCTGCGTGTTTCAAAAATTAATTCCAGGTGCTCCGGATGAAGGAATGGTGGTTGGTCCTGGGATTCTCGCTGAGTGGAGGAGAGGTGAGATAGCCTCTTTGCGTCGGTCTCATCCTTGCCTTCCTCGGGAGGTCCACCACTTGTAGTATGGATATTTTCTTCTGTGTTGGCCTGGAGCTCTTCCTCCATGTAGCAGGTTGTGAATTCCTCAGCTGGATTATCTTCCATGAGACCGTGTGTCTTCCTTGGAGCAAGGGGTTCGACATCCTTCCTAAATCAGCTGGGGGGGTTCCAATTGTCCGGGATAGTGAAGAGGAGATGTTCTGGGTAATCTTGAACATATTCATCTGGGACAATCTCCTCTACATGCACCACGGGAGGCATTCCATTTATTTTAGACTTCCTGGTTATCCTTTTGCAAGCTATAGCCAAAGATTTTTCAAAATTATTCTGTCGCTTCCTACGTGAATTGAACGCGTACCACACCACACCTCTGCGCGGTTGTCCCCTTGCTCTCAGCATGTATATAAGCAATGCTATGGCTGAAATTCCAGTTGGTAGGGTGTCTCTGTTCCTGCACTCCGAAGGTTCAGCCTTCGGCCTTTCAATATCCCAATGCATCCCAAATCTTCCAAGGCGGTTGATAAGAATGTAGGTGATGAATCTAGCCATTAAGGATGTGTTTTTAATGCTCTGATCAGTCATTCTCTTCGCTCACGCGAGGGGCCTCGTCTCTTGGTATCGGCTGCTTGGGTTCACTCCCATATTTAATAGTGAAGAGATGGGAGCCGGTGGGCACCATTTATGGCATCCCCCAGCTCTTGCCCACGTGTCCTTCCCTCTCTACGTGGCACCCCATATGGGGGTTGGAGATCTCTGTTGGCCAGAGCTTGACATCGATATGAGATATCTGTGTCTCCAGAGATTTGTGCTTCTCAGTAGATGTGTTCTTCCTCCTTTGCTACTCCTTCATTTTCCAGGCAATCTGCTACCCTGTTTGCATATCTTTTCACGTGAGAAAGTATGATGCTAAGGTTGTCTCTGAGTAGGATTTTGAATTCCTCTAGCAGTCCCGAGAGTTGCCAGTTGGGTGAGATTTTCTGCTGGTTTTCCCCATGGAGTATTTTGGTGATTAGTTGCATGACAATTTGTGAGTCCCCCTCTAGGATGAGCTTGTGACTATGTATAGAAATTGCTATTTGGAGACCTTGCAATAGGCCAGTTAGCTCCATCCTGTTGTTGGTTGTTTCCCCCAAATAGACCGTTGCTAGACAGAGGATTTCTCCTCTAGAGTTTCTGAGTGTGGCTCCATAGCCAGCTGGTCCCAGATTCCCTTTGGATGCCCCATCGAAATTGATATTTATGAAATCTATTGGAGGAGGGGTCCAGATGGTTGGGCTGTTATTCTGACGTTTAGGTGCCTTGATCGTCAGTTGCTTGATCAAGCTAGGCTAATTGTCAGGGGGTCACCTTGCTGGATACCTCTGGATGATGAGAATGGTCGGGACGGGACCCCATTGACTAGTATGGAGAAGAAGGCCGAGGAGGTAAGGTTTAAGATCCAATTCACCTAATGCTGGTCAAATCCAAAAGAATTTCAAATGGCCCGAAGGTATTGCCAGCTGGATCTATCAAAAGCTTTTGAAAGATCAAGTTTTATTAGCATACCAGGAGTTTTTGTCGACTTGAGAGAATGGATGACCTCATGCACTAGAATAACATTGTCCATTATTTGTCTACCCTCTACATATCCAGCTTGTTCCTTTGAGATGACAAAGGTCAGAATTGGCTTAAGGCAGTTTGCAATCACCTTTGTAATGATTTTGTAAATTACATTGCAGAGAGCGATAGGTCTGAACTGTTTGGGATTGGTGAACTGTTCCTCTTTTGGAATTAGGGTGAGAAAGGTGGCATTGAGGACCGGGAGGACTTGGCCTGAAGTTCGTGATTCCTCTACCATCTCCCAAACCTCTTTCCTTACTATGTCCCAACAATGCTGGAAAAAATTAGTGGTAAATCTATCTGGGCCTGGGGCTTTCCTTGGGGGCATGGATTTTCTGCTTGGTCCACTTCCTCTTGAGTGATAGGTCTCATTAGGGCTGCGTTCTATTTAGGGGTCACCATAGAGGGTATGTGACTGGTTACTCGTCTGATGGATGAATCTCTATCCTCCCTGGTTTCCGTTAGGAGGTCATGATAGTAGTTATTAAGATCTGCTTCTATTTGGGTGTGTTCTCTGATTGGATTACCCTGGCCATCCTCCAGATGAGTAATTATGTTAATATGTCGATGATGCACCATAGATCTGTGGAAGGATTTTGTGTTATTTTCCCCCTTTTTGAGCCATTGTACCCTGGATTTCTGTCTCCACAAAATTAATATTAATATTAATATCAAAATTGATGCCCAAAATAATTTTTTATTTTTTTTCTAAATAAATTTTGGTCATCGAATATCCAACGACAACTTTTATCGATGTGACAGTTTTTCTATATAAGCATCGAAAAGTTGTCGTCGGATATCCGAAGACAAATTTTATCGATGCAACGGTTTTGCTATATAAACATCGAAAACTTGTCGTTGAATAGGCGATGACCACTTTTATCGATGCAATGGTTTTGCTATATAAACATCGAAAAGTTGGCATCGAATATTCGATGACAACTTTTATCGATGCGATGATTTTTCTATATAAACATCGAAAAGTTGTCGTCGGATATCCGACGACAACTTTTATCAATGTGACGGTTTTGCTATATAAACATCGAAAAGTTGTCTTCGAATAAGTGACGACAACTTCTTTTGATGTGACGGTTTTGCTATATAAACATCGAATAGTTGTCGTCGGTTTAGCTACATAAACAACAAAAAGTTATCGTCGAATAGGCGACGACAACTTCTAATGATGTGTTGGTTTAACTATACAAGTTGTTGTCGCAATTTAGATGAAAAGTTGGTTTAAGATTGGTTGCCTATATCATCGCTTATGCGACATTTGATCAAGTTCGTCGCAAATTCCACGTCACCTAAACCGACATTTAAGAGACTCCAAATTCATCGCCATATCAATGACATAACGTCGCATAAGCATCGAAACAACTGTCGCAAAATGGGCCAAATATGCTGCTGTGAAGGAACTGAACAAAGTTTCCAAAGTAGACACATTCCACTTCTCGGTCCTTTAGGCGATGGAAATTATTGTAATTTGAGAGAAGGAGAAGGGGAGACTAGTGGAGTTGTTGAGAAAAACCCACAATCATCTGAATTTGGATCTCCTGTGATTCTTGCAGAAAAAGGAACACCTAGAATCACAGACATTAGTAGCGTGGTAAAACCTCCTAAGAGACCAAGTAATCATCCTCCCCGAGTAGAGCACCCAAACCAAGATATTCCTGAGGGTTATTGGCACAGTTTTGACCAAATAGCACATCAAAATCAGTCGCGACCCCAGGCCTAGACTACCACCTTGGAATATCTTAAATTTGATCTGGTTGTTAATGCCCCAATGAAAGCCATTCCACTACAAAATATTCCAACCTTCAATGGGTTGATCTCAGAGGACCCTGATGCGTTCTTATTCGAATTTGATGTCTTGTGTTGAGGCTATGACTTTACCTCCGAACCCCAAAAACTAAAGCTATTTTCTTGCACTTTGAAAGGGGAAAATTTACAATGGTTTATGGGACTAGGGGGGAGGAACTATAAATTCATGGGATGAAATGAAACAAGACTTCCTTACAAAATACCAAGACTATTGTAGAACCATGGATTCAAAGGATGAAATATTTAAAATGGTTGCAAAATATAATGAAATAATAGAAGAATATGTTGAAATATTTCAATATAACTGGCAAATATCACCTTACGGTACACTACCAGGTGAGGTACTTAAAACCAATCTAATAAAAGGTATAAAGGATGAATGGGTAGAGACATCAAATTGGATGGGAAAAGGCGATATTTATCAAGAAACGTATGATGAAATTGTCCAATTGTGTATCAAGTTTTCATAAGGTAGTACATGAACCAGATTGGGAATACAAGGTCCCATCACCAGAAGTAGTAACATTACTAGTGGGAGTGTCACTCGAGAAGAAATTGGTAATCTTTTGGAAAATTTTAAAACTGACATTTTGGGTACTCTGACTACGCAATTGGATGTTATGTAGGCTAAACAAAGATATGCAGAAGTAGAACAATCGTTGGCTATATTTTTTACACGGTGTAGAAAGAAACATAGTCCAAGGGAATGTCCCCTGGACACGGTTCAAACCTGTGCTATCTGTGCTAAAGATCATGCGACAGAACAATGTCCATCACTTCTAGGACTAAAGGTCATCTTTAAAGAAAAATAAGAATAAACAGAACTAGTATATCTGATGGCTCAGCGTCTCCAATGGCAGGCTCATCCCCCAGGTACGCTACAAGATCCTTCCTCTTTCTTTCCTAAACAATATAATCAACAACATAATTCTGGAAATGCATGGAAGGTCCAACCGTTTTCTAATCCCACCTGGAAGTCCCAACAATATCCTACTACACCTTGGCCAAATCAACCGGTTTCCACTCATACTTGGCCTAACATGCAG
This sequence comes from Picea engelmannii, assembly GCA_009831015.1. NCBI lineage: Eukaryota > Viridiplantae > Streptophyta > Pinopsida > Pinales > Pinaceae > Picea > Picea engelmannii. The sequence continues at coordinate 11,148 of ML783021.1, forward strand.
TACTCAACCCCGTTTTGGTAGAATTCAAATAATAGTCCCTATCCTTCACAATGGACTAGCACAGCTGCCCAAGCTCCCAATTGGACTCAAAACTGGCAGCACCCCATGTGACTGAAAAAACAACCTTTGGGAATGGTTCTTCAAGCTCAGTCCACTTTACAAGGTCCACTTCAATTTCCGAAAAATCCCCAAACTCAAGTACGCCCCCAACTACCAGCTCAACCCAACTCGAATCCTAATAACAGACTAGTCCAACTCGTGCAAATTATCGAGAATTTGGAATGTGAAATGAACTCTGTAGGATGAAATAAGCTTCAGTTAGGGTCAGGGCGTGTAGTTTCTCTTAAGGAAACTAAAATTCATCAAGAACAAGAGAACGATAATGATAGACAACCAAAAATAAACCCATCAAATGCAGTTATAACAGAAGAAGCAGAATAGGGGGAAAACACAGTCGAGCAACAAAATCCTGATAAAGACATAATTTCTTCTCCCTCGTTCCCTAAAAGGATAATGATATCTAAACCATCTGTATATCCCAATTTTGATATCGTCAGGGAACTAAAAAATCTATGTGTTAAAATCCCACTCCTACAGGCTATACAAGATATTCCTATTTATGCGAAAACAATTAAAGAATTATGTGGGAAAAATCCTGGAAGGAAAAATAAGAACCCATCAACCGTTCATGTGGTAGGAACCTTATTCGACCTTATTTTAGGAAAACAGGAGCTCGTCAAATACACATACCCAGGAAATCCCATGGTAATGGTTCAGATACAAGGTTTCACTTTCCCAATACAATGGTGGATTTGGGAGAAACCATCAATATTATGACCACCAAGACCTGTAACGTTCTGGGTATCACTTCCTATGAACCAAATTCAACTTTGTTATAATTCGTTGATAGATCGTTGGTTAAACTGGAAGGCACATTACAAGACATAGCAGTCTCAGTCGACTCTTGGGAATACCCAGCTAATTTCCTAGTTATCAACCCAAGAAGTAGATTAGATGGAAACCCATTAATATTAGGGAGACCGTGGCTAGCAATAGCAGATGCATACATAGGATGTCACATAGGCAACATGAGAATTTATAGAGGAAGTGCTATAAAGAACCTTATCTTGTATCCTCCAACTAAACCAAGTCTGCCTGCCATACAACAACATTTTCAACCACCCAGATATCTGACAGAAAACATATGCCCTCCTCTCACATTAGAAGAAGATATTGGGCTCAAAAATCAATTAGAAGATGATGTGATCAACAACTTCATTAACAACTCAACTATTATAGGTAACCCAACATGTCAAGTGCTAAAGGTCGTTTTATATAATGAAGTGTAGGGAGATCGTTTGGAATAATTGATTGATCAACACATTCCCACTACTGTTGTCCATAACAACATTGCAGTTGAAATCGCACTAGGAAGAATTTTGAATATTAACTCCAATTTGAATGACCAACAATAGCAAAAATTAATTCAGATCCTTTCTAAATACCAACAAAATTTTTCTTGGGAATATTTTGACATGAAGGGCATCGATCCCCAACTATGTACACATCATATCTATATCGAAAAATATTCTTGACCCATCTGATAACCCCAACGAAGATTAAACCCTCATCTCAGGGACATTGTCAAAGAAGAATTACATAAACTGTTGGATGTGGGTTTTATATATCCTATTTCAAACAGCCAGTGGGTCTCCCCACTGGTAATCATCCATAAAAAGAATGACAAGTGACAAATATTTGTAGACTACATAGAACTCAATAAATCTACCCAGAAGGACCATTTTCCCCTACCTTTTATAGATCAGGTCCTTGATACTTTAGCAGGGAAGCAATTTTTCTCTTTCCTATATGGCTTTAGCGGTTATAATCAGATTCACCTTGCTCTAGAATACCAAGATAAAAATACATTTACATGTCCTTGGGGTATCTTTTCATATTGAATCTTTCCCTTTGGGTTATGTAATGCTCCAGCTACATTCCAAAGAGCTATTTTAAGCATATTTTCTGATTTAATAATAAGGGACTTGAAGTTTACATGGATGATTTTACCCCTTATGACACTAGCTTTGATAAGGCTTTAATAAATCTAGAGAAGGTACTGGAACGATGCATTGCTACTAGGATATGTTTGATTCATGAGAAATGTCATATGATGATGACTAAAGGGGTGATACTAGGACACCATGTTTCTGCGGACGAAATCAAGGTAGACCCAAAAAAGATAGAGGTAATCCTTAATTTGTGTACACCCCATACAGAGACCGAGGTACGTATTTTCCTTGGATGTGCAGGATATTATTGCAGATTCATAGAAAACATTTCAAGAATAGTTGCACATTTACATGTTTTAATTGGTAATGTGGAATTTCAGTGGTATGATAAGTGTGATGTTGCATTTGCAGAGCTTAAAAGGCTACTTTCAACAACATCGATGCTGAGAGGACCAAACTAGAAGTTACCATTTCACATATCTTTAGATGCATCAGATGTCATTATAGGTGTCATCCTTGGACAGGAGGAAGACACGAAGCCTTATTCTATTTACTTTATTAACAAAAATCTTACCCCTGTCGAATTAAATTACACAGTAACAGAAAAAGAAATTTTAGTTGTTATACATGCTATTAATAAATTTTGACACTACATAACAGGATATCCAGTGTTTATTTATACCGATCACTCCACCATTAGATATTTATCCAACAAACCAATTATTAATCGACGGGTTACTCGGTGGTTGTTACTGTTGCAGGAATTCAACATAACCATTAAGGAACGACCAAGAAGATAAAATCTTGTTGCAGAATTTTTGTCTCGTATACTCAAGGAAGATAACTCTTTGACAGTGGAAGACCAATTTCTAGACAAACATTTGTTTGTTGTAACTATTAAAACACCTTGGTACGCTGATGTGGTGAATTATCTGGGAGTTGGGAAATTTCCAGTGCACCTGTCATCAATAGAAATGAAATTAATTGTTCAACATAGTGCACGGTTCACCTAGATTGGTGGATATATTTTCCACATAGGTTCTGATATTGAGATCCAAAGATGTATCAGAGAGGATGAAATTCATGATGTATTGAAGGCATGTCACGATGAGCCCTGTGGCAGACACTTTGCAGACCGCGGGATTGGGCATAAGGTTTTGCAGATGGATTATTATTGGCCCTCGATATTTAAAGATGCAAAGAAGTATGTCCAGGCCTATGAAAGTTGTCAGAGGATGGGCCGACCAGGCCAGCCTGATGAAATTCCCTTGTAACCACGGGTGGTGGTGGAACCTTTCGAGAGATGGGAACTAGATTTTGTTGGCCCCTTTAACCCAAAATCAAAACAAAAATCTTATATACTAGTTGCAACAGACTATATGACCAAGTGGGTAGAAGCAGTGGTCTTTCCAAACTCAACTGAGGAAGCATTCATTAAATTTCTTTGTGAACTATTTGTACGCTATGGATTACATAGGGAAGTAATAATGGATGGAGGGCTACAATTTACAACACATAAAATCTCAGCCACTCTGTGCAATTATCACATTAAACATAGGGTTACGTCCCCATACCACCCCTAGGAAAATGGACAAGTGGAAAGTACCAATAAATTCTTGGAGGTAATATTGACAAAAACAGTCTTGACAAACCGTCAAAATTGGGCAGCCAGGATTCCAAATTCCTTATGGGCCTATCACACAACATGGTGTAGCACTACTGGCTACTCTCCTTATCACTTAGTCTTTTTCAAAGAGCCAATATTTCCAATTGAATTTGATATCAAGACTCTAAAAATGGCCCAGGAAACGAGACTAGATCTTACGGAAGCACAAATGCAGTGCTTACGACAACTCAATGAGTTAGATGAAGCACACGTGTTTTCTCTTCAACGCGCAACTGTTATTCAGCAGAAGAGATCTAGGTGGCATGACAAGCAAATCAAGAAGAAATCATTCTAGAAAGGTGATTGGGAGCTTTTTTATGATTCCATATTTCAAGATTTTCCTTGGAAGTTGCAAACAAGGTGGTTGGGACCATATGAAATCAAGGAAGTACATGATAATGGAATTGTCACTTTAGTTACCATCGATGGGTCTGGTTCTCCTTTTATGGTAAATGGACCTCGACTACGACTCTAACATCAGTCACTTTCAGAAGAATCATTTTGCCAAGAAGTAAGTAACGATCCTACTGTTCAGATTTTAGTTGGTTGGGAAGGTAACCTAGTAGCTTCAACTCCATGAAATTGTTGTTTTTCTCCAGCATTGTACATACTGTATATATTTTTCTTTGAATATTTGATTGAGTTTTTAAGTTTTTACTTTCTAGGGAAGTCACTATAAAGAGATTTGGAGAACAAAGACTAGAAAGGGTGTAAAATATCACTGTAATGAAAATATAATTAGCACTCTTTTCTATTCATTATTTATAATTGTTACATGTCTTCTATATTTCAAATTCAAACTCCAAATTGCTCTTGTTTCACTTTGAATAACCCATCAAATATAAACCTTTGTTTTTATACAGGAGACAAATATGTCATGTTTCGCAGCAAAAGTCAGAAGATTGCACTAAAAAGATGCGTGATTGTGACTGTAGTAAATAGAAATGGATGCATGACACCGTAAACCATATAATATATTTTACCCCCCTAATCATTGAATAACCCTACTCGTAAAGTTATTAAATGAATTTATTTGATGACTAATCAATCCTAGATTCGCTAAAAAAAAAAATCTTCATGCGGGAGGTATCCAATTAATCAATTAGATGTTTCAATTTGAATATCATCATCATCTTCCTAGAACTTCAATTGTCATCCTTTGATCAGTTTTTGTTCCTTTGTACAATTGTCCTTCCCTTTGCGGGTAATGTCATTCATTCGAACGTAACATCTATCGTTTCCTTGGTTTTGATTGTCGTTCCCTTTGCAGGTAATGTCGTTCCCTTGGTTTCGATTGTCGTTCCCTTTGCGGGTAATGTTGTTTATTTGAACGTAACATCTCTCGTTCCCTTGGTTACGATTTTCCTTCCCTTTGCGGGTAATGTCGTTTATTCGAATGTAACAAATGTTGTTCCCTTGGTCTCTATTGTCATTCCCTTTCTGAGTAATGTCGTACATTCAAATGTAACAATTGATGTTCCCTTTGCGGTTGTTCCCTTTGTTGTTCCTTTCACTTGAAAGAAATGATTTTTGTTTCCACCAACAACACGTGTTGTTTTTATGAATGCCCCCTTATACGTTTCGCTATCCCTTTGGATATGAACTTCAATAATTAATTTTCAAAGGAATCATTTCTAATTATCATGGAAATGATTTCTTATTTTCTTTTTGAGGAATATTTAACATACCTTATCAAATTGTTTATGGATTGATTCTTCCAAATTATCTTAATATCGTTCATGATCCATAACCACCATAATTAGTTTTTTTTCCATATATATATATATATACTTGAATGATAATTTCCCTTCACATCATAATAAGGAGTCTAAGGAACATTTTTACTTGGAATTATTACCATCCCAAACTCTTAAGGAGTATATGAGCCTCCCTTAATAATGAAAAAAAGAGAGAGATAAAAATACAATAAAATAAAGCCTTAAAAAAAGGGGGAAAATGAAAGAAAAGAAAAAAACCTTCTCTCAAAAAGGATAGAGGAACTCATCATGATCCAACCTACCATGATCATAAGAGATTAACATAAGTGGCATTCCCACTATGGCTACCACACTAGGGAAATGGCCTTTGTCATTTAGGGTCAAAGGACAAGAGGTATCATCACAAGCCAAATTGTTCACTTTGTTATGATCTAGTGAGTGGAATTATTGTTATCTGGGTACCAAACCAGGACAGTGTCCTTTTTGGGAAAATACTATTCAAATTACTTATTGAGGATATTGGCTCATCTATGGGTTAAATGGAAACCATGTTGAGGCTATGGATGCCTACTAGCAGTAGTGGCTATGCCTATGGTATTTAAGTTTATCTTAAATTGCCAAAATTTTATTATGCTCATAGATTTCCTTTCTTTAAGAAGAGGCTATCATTCTTGCTATATTCAAAACAAGGGAGGATAACAAAATTATGACAAGTGGCATACTTATAAAAATTGGACATATTATAAATATTCAGAATTTCTTCCTTAACACTTTGGGTATTAGTATTTGGGCTTGCTCTTTCCACAAAAGATATGATTATCATTCATTTCCATGATTAATATTAAGTTTATTTGGAATTTGTTAATGGTTGTTCTACCCATTGGAGGTTGTGTGATAAATAATCCATCACTTGATTGTCCATCATTAATACATTCACACATACGACCAGTCGAGATCGACCTTTCACTGATTGGGGGTTGGACATTCCACATGAGTTAACGATAAGCCATAATAATTACAGAAAATGGGAAGCTACGTTATATTGTTATGTAATTTTTTTATATATACCATTTATGTTAATTTTCTTTTACAGGTTGGTCTAACAAGTTTCGCAGGTGGGAACGATAAGTGTGCCAATTTTCTTTCAGAAAATATGGGTGGTCGAATTATTGGTCATGAACCTACACTGCTTGAGTTACCGATTAGGCTAGGGAAATTCTAAACCATTTAGGGTGGACACAGTATTTTAACAGGCTACAGGGATTTGATACAAATATTGCATTGGAATTCTTCAAAAATCTATAGGGGGGGATCTCAACACTTCAGGGCATACAAATACCAGTCATTGACGCCATCATAACCGAGGTTACAGGCTTTCCAAATGAAGGAACAAAATGGACTGGTAAATACACAACACTCCAGGAAGTTGTGGAATCCTTTGCAGAACTAGGGGAGGAATTTGACAAGAAAGTAAAAGGCCTCAACCCCAATGCTCTTAGTGAACCTTGGAGGGAGCTAGCAGGCATGGTGCAAAGATACATTACATGTGATGGATGATATGACATGGTGAGACCTCACCACCTCAAGTTGTTGGCAGCATTAAAACAACGGTTAGTATTAAATATGCCATTTCGTTTAAATAACATTTTGCATGAGGTAGTTGGAAGAACTCAAAAAGATAAATACCCTGATAGCATAATAAATCATCATGGGATGGTAAAATTAATAGTAGTCGGGGCATTAAATCATGCAAAAATAACGTGGGAAAACCTAATTGAGCTCAATAGATCTTTGCAAATAGAGAGACCAGAAGTTCCCCAGTCAAAGATCCACCCTGAAATTCCTCCACAAGGAATTGAGGTAGTTCAACCAGAGGTTGAGAGTGCTCAAACAAAAATACCATCCACTCAGCCTGAAATTGAAACATAACTTATTTAGTTGGGAGAGGAGCAGTCAAAAGAAGAAACTCATAGTATGCAAGTAGAAACATCCAAAAGGAAAATACAAAGAACAACTTATGATCCTAAAACCCCCTCTGTTAAAAGAAGAAAGGGTAGAAAGACAAGACAATCTAAAAACACTCAAGAGACTATGAAAACAAAAGATCCACCACCAGAAAACCCTGTAAGTTAGTAGGATGATTTCCCTGAAAAATATGAGAGGAGATGGCCCGAGTGTTAGGAAGTTTGGGAAATTTTCTTACTGAAGATACAGATGGTCCAGAAGAACCCCAAGCTCCAACCTCTCATTCTTCAAACTTTGTCTTTGATAATCCTGATGTAGAGATGCCATCCTCTCCTATGAGGGAATCTACTGATGTAGCAGAACAACCAGAGCCTCAGTTTAAGGAGAGCAGTCCTTTAGAGAAACAAGAATTCCCAGAGGATACATGAAATGAATTGCCAATTGATCAAGATTTTGAAGAGATTGAAATTCCCCTTGGACATAAAGAAACAACAGAAGAAGGAAATATCTAAATCAGAGAGATGGAACATGAGAATAAGAAACTGAGGAGGAAGGTAAAGAGAATGAAGGTATTAAAACAAGAAACTGACATATTGAAGGGAAAAATTAGACGAGTTAGGAAGCGTCTGAAACAGTCTGACAAAACCTATAGGAAGAATAAATCTAGGAGAATTAGAATGCAAGGAAGAAATCCACTTCCTACTGGAAGGGTTAAAACATGGGAAATTCATACTCACTCTGTTGAAACACAAACAAATTTTCATGTCCCCTTAGATTCAGCTGAAACATAAAATCAGACAGACGCTCCAGTAACAGTAGAGAAATTTGTTTAGACTGATGGGGTGCTTCATTCCTTTGAATAGGATGCCACTATCAGAAGACTAGAAACATAATTGGAACAATCCCAACAGACCTTAACCCAATGCTGAAATGAAATGGTGCCAGTAGCAGAGCATAAGAAAATTGTCAAACAACTTCGAGCAATGTCAACAACTGAAAATGAAACCTTTGTTGACCTCATCAGAGAAAGAGAAAAGGTAAATAAGGAGCAGGGTCAGCTTGATGGAGCTTTGGAGCAAGTAAAAAACATTTTCTCTATTTATTCTGATGCATTAGCTTGCAGGGCCTCTACTAATAATTATGCCCTATTTTTATTGGAACGATTTATGTTATTAAAAGTGAAAGCAACTAGAACAGGAACACCTTCTGAGTTTGCCATTGTCTCTGATTTTGTTTCATGTTTCAAAGAACAATATGATGCAATAAAATACTTTTTGTGTGAATTATATCTTCATAATTTCATTTTAGAAGGAAACAAAGACGAGAACCCCAATCCATTCACTGGGGATATCCAGTTTCAGGCCTTTTTATCTTTTGCCAAAAATCAAATTAGATGGGACAAGGCACATAAGGTCTTTATGAAAAGAGAAAATGGGCTAGACCTATGGGTCAAAGGAGAACCTTCTAAACCCTTTGACACCATTATGCAACATAGAGAATTTATGAAGAGGGAAAAAGTTGTGGAATCCTTAGCTCCCATCCATAGACATGTTATATATTCAGGGTTGCAGTACTTTGGAGAAATTAGAGAAGAATCCCTTTTTGCTTCAAAGTTAAGATGGAGTGTCTCTTCAAACGAAATCAAGAACAAGGAACCATTTGGTTTTAGGAATTTTCAAATAGTTTCTCTCAGGTTAGAAAGGTATGCCAATATGATCATGGAAGAAGGGCCTTCCTGGATTGGATGTAGGTACAATTCCCCCATTATTTGGTATCGTCCAGAGGGTTATCAGTGTTTTTATGAACTCCATAAGAAACAAGAAGAAGATTCTTTTGAAGAACTTAAAGGTAAGCATGGTTTTCGGAGGTACAAAGAAGAGACCTCTCCACCCTTCAGTCTCACTGCCCTGCATAAGAACTATCTTGTTGCATGAAGACATGTAAAAAGGTAAGCTGGGGGGTATGTTGGGGTGAGAAAAATTTATAAATATTTTCCTTGTTACTTTGGTTTATAATTTCTTTGTTGACTTCTCTATTAGATTGAAGTAATTAGGGAAGAAAATAATTAAAAAAGACTTTTGAAAATAATATTAGATATTTTCTAAAATTTGGGTTTGAATCGCTTTGATTTTATGCAGAAATGGGAAATTGTTGTTAATTGAGGATAATCAAGAAGATAATAATGATACACAGGATGTTGAAGACTAAAGGAATCAGGCACGAGACAATTCAAGGAATATTGAATTTTATCTTGAAATATTCATAAAATAGTAAAAGCAATCCTTATGATCTCTCGATCCTCAGGATAACTTAATTCACTTGTCTTATTGTAATATATATAGAAGAGTGAACGATAGAGAGGTGTGCTAGAATTCCAATCTCCTAATTGTTGATATTCTGCACAACAACCCAGTTGTAAATGACTTATCAATTATGAAATTAATGGAAGTTTCGAGCATTTTGACCATTTCTGTGTATTGATGTTTTCATAATAGTATCTTATGAAGACCTTGGGCCCAGTCGACAGGAGCTACTGTCTTATCTGTACTTTTATCGACTATGTGGTAATTTTGTGGATTGATATTTCCTTCAGTAGTTATAATATATTCATTAACATATTGTTTCTATTATGAATTGATTATGTTATTCCATTCGCAGAGATTAGTCGTTCTATTTGGAAATTACCGCTTGTTGTCAATTTATCACTTGTTGATTCTTTTCATTAAGTTTGCATTTGTTGTTTCTTCTCAAATCTCAATATATTATTGTTCCTTTCTAATAGGTTGATTAATCATTTCTCTTTGAGAGATTGATTCATTGATGATTTTGTAGATTAAATTGTTGTTTCCTGGATAGATGAATGAGTTCAGTAATTAATTGATGTTTCTTTTCAAGGTGTGTTATTGCTCAGAGTATATTTCCTTTTGATTGAATTATTAGTTTCATATTTTTTAGTTAATGTGTGAAGAAACTGATTGTTACAGTAATTTAGATGAATCCATATTTGTTGTAAATGGACTATCTACATGATTTAAACCTCTACAACTTATCCACATAGATTTTGTTGACAATCTTGAGAGAAAACGATGAATCCTCTGTTGATAAAATTAATGTTAGAATAATGTTTTTTTTAGGACATCTTTAGCATCCAACAGAGGAAAAGAAGGATCCAACATGCCAATTGTTGCCAACTAGTTACAGGTTGACAACATAATATGTAAGTTTGATAATAAATGACTCGAAAGAAGACTAGAAGAGCCCAACAGAGAAGACACAACAATCAAATTAGGAAGAAGAACAATATGAAAGTGAGGAGGATCAAGAGGACACACAATACAAGTATTAGGAAAATGGCATAGGTGATAGGCCTGGGCGATCCACAATAATGGCACAACAACCAGTCCTAGAAGCAGGGAAAAAATGGAAGGACAAAGGGGAAGAACATACAAGAGGAGTGTACAAGAAAATTAAGGCGCGAAGATAGACCCCATTCTATATACTAACTAATTATGATATGGAAAGAATTGGTTACTAGATATGGGATACTATAGAAGAAATATGGGAAGGATCAATAAGGAAGCAAGCAGAGAAATAGAAGAAAGTATAAAATCAAATGGTAGTGCTCTAATAGATGCTAGAAGAGGAAAGCATAACAAAATAGCATAGGACCAAGGAAGGACCATCCATGGTGCCGAGGAAAGAAGTATAAATCATGCAGTCGGCCCTGACACAACTTATAACAGGGCATCGAACCTTACAGATTGAGACAAATGCACTTGAGTTTCCAACGAGTGAGTTACAGGAGAAAGTGAATGCGCTACATAATCTCATCTTTGTTGTATCCAGAATGCCAATTGAAAGACTACAAGACTTGCATATAGGATTAATACAAGATATTAAGAACAAAGGACAGGAAGCAAAGTAGGAGTGGATCAAAATGATGGATGAGAGAGACTGATTACAGTATTAGTATCAAGTTGCACTTCAACAAAATAAGGATGTGGAAGGCCAAGTAGCGGAGGTCATAAAAGACAAAATAAAGGTTGAATATAGGATGAAGACAACCCTAAAGGAAAAGGAGGAGGTTGGAGGTGTTGTAACCTAGGCCTGCACCCCTGCCTCTCCTCTCTTTTTTCCTATGCCTTCATTAATTTTTCCTCTTCTAGTTGGTTAAGTCAATTTCCTATTACCGAGTGACTTGGTTCTTATTCATTTCTTTCTTGATTGAGTCTTTCCGTATTTCTGTTTCTATTGTTTCTTGAAGGATAATTACATGTTGTATTTGGTTCAGAATGCTTGTCATCATGTTTTATCATTAATTGAGCTCACAACAGGTCAACCAAGCCCTTGTGTGCATAGGAAATGCCTGTGCACACAACACAACAATCCAGAGCGATCAATTTCAGGCTCAGATTATGGGAACAAACAAGTTGACGATGGAGATCCATCAAACCAATCAGATCAATGGATCTCATCCATTCGGGGGTCCAAAATCATGCGTGGTTTAACATAAAGAATTACCCGAAGTCCCGAAGATTCGAAGTACCAAAGTTTCGAAGTGAATCTGGACCATCCATCAACAACGACACGTGGAGGCATATACTTTACTTCAAAGACCTAGCACTCTGGGATATTTGTGAAGCATTATAGCAACAATTACCCAAAGTTTCAAACTGTTGAAGTCTCTAAGTAACGAGAGACTGCCACATCACTTCGGGACCGTACTAATTTGAGATAACTTCATGCCTCACAGTCCAAAACTCCCAAAGCCTTAAGTGTCGGAGCATGCGACACTCATCATTCATAGCATGTGGCACTCATTAGTCATGACATGTGACACTCATTCTAGTTCATTTGGTTGTGCCATTCGTCCATTTCCATGTGACACGTGTCACCCTTCCTTCCATGACACATCAACAACCATGAAATCATATGACATCAACCCACCACGTCACTTCACAACCTGTACCACTCTGAGAGATTTCTGAGCACAACATTCATAAAGTCTTGAAGTGTTGAACACCCGAAGTCCCAAAGCGAATCTGGGCGGTCCATCAATGAGGACACGCAGCGACAGATCTCCTACTTTGGATATACGACACTTTGGAGGATTGCACGAGTAGGGAGATGGAAACTCTCGAAGTGAACCTGGACCATCCATATCCATAGGCCACGTGGAGGCATATCTCTCACTTCAGGAGTATGAAACTACGAAGGATGGTAAGAACTTTGCATTTAAAAGACCCCAATCTTGAACTCTCAAAGTAATTGTGGACCGTTGATATCAAATCAACCGACACCATTGATCCTTACAGCATGTAAGGAAGGAATATTACCTGGATCATAGATTGCGACACAATCGATGGCGACAATTCATTGTGGGGATGTAAACTGCCTGGACGTTAATTTTCTAGAGCGGTCCCGAAATTGGAACCATGGTATTGTTGGAAGGGTATGTGGCAGGTTGTGGGGTATTGCAGGCCGAAAGGCGGTGTGGACGTAAACCACCCTTGACAACTTCCGCAATCATGTTCTTATATGACATCAGGTCAACACGTCACCTCCACTCACACTCCCTCTACCGCTCAACGTTCTCCATCTGTTCCCCCCAACTACTCCCCATATCACCTATCACCTCCACACATCTTGTTTTCCTATTCGACGCTCGCCTCCACCCTTCATTTTCATGACTAGGTCATCATAGTGAAAGCGGGAATACCGGTCAATTACATTCAAGATGGAGTGCACTTAGCTTCCGAAAGCTAAGGCACAGAAAGAGAGTTAAGTCTCAGTCATAGGTCGATGCAGATTGGTTCCAGAACACTTCAGCAGACTCTGCTCATGCATCCAATTGTCTTCAGTGGCATCCAACACCTCGCAAGCATGCCATTACTCAACACAGAGCTCTATTTTGTCACTTCTAGGCCTATTTTCTGCCAATTCAGTTCCTCCAGCGCATGCATCAGTTCTGTCTCACATACAATAGTAGTTTTTATTGATTAATTCCAACATTTTATTAGATTAGAGACAAGAGTGGTATTCTGTGTGTGATAAGAATCACTCTTGTTGATTAATTCCAGTGTCATAGTCAAGTTAATAATTTGTTTTATGAATAGTTACCTAAAATTATGTCTCAGTCCCCTAAGGACGAGAACCTCTGCAACTCTGTTAAATAGGGGTTCTTTGAATGTTTTGAGGGTTGGA
>ML783021.1:32829-48027 GCA_009831015.1 Picea engelmannii
TCATATGCAGTTAGAGTTCCTAGAAGTTGATCAATGGACAGAGTTTTAAGATCATTTAATTCTTCTATTGCAGAGACTTTTGGATTAAATTTATCAGGCAAAGATCTTAAAATCTTCTGAACTAAGAGTGAGTCATCAAACTTATCACCAAGACCCTTCATGGAATTTACAAGTTATTCAACTCTTAAAAAGTACTTGCTAATTGTTTCATCTTCATTCATCTTTAGTTTTTCAAATTTCAATCTGTATGTTTGAAGTTTGGAATCTTTTACTTTCTCATTACCTTCATAATTGTTAATAAGTTTATCCCACATTGTTTTGGCAGTATCAAGATGTATCACCTTTACAAACTCAGCTTCAACAAGTCCATTCAAGATAGCATTCATCCCCTTAGCATTAAAACTAAATTCTAACTTATCATCCTTGGAGGCTAGCACAACAGACTTTGTATAACAAGTCTCTACTACATCCCAAACATCAGCACCCAAGGCCATTAAGTATGTTCTCATTCTAATCTTCCAGAAGGCAAAATTTGTTCCATCAAACAGAGGGGGCTTAGAGGTTGAAGTCCCTTCATGACTTGTCATGTTTAAGCTTACAGATCTACCTTTGAATAAAAGGAACCCACTCTGATACCAATTGTTGAAATTACTAAAACAACTGAGAGGGGGGGTGAATCAGTTGTAATTGATCTTAAACAATTTTAAGTCTATTAACTCATTATTAATATTTCTTCAAGTGATCATCAAAGATATACATCATATGGACAGTAAAATTAAAGAGCATCAGTCACACATAAGGTATACACAGAGACAGATTTTCACGAGGAAACCTATAAAGGGAGAAAACCTCTTCTTCTTCGAAATGATAGGCAATCTTTTAAGTTCTGTACATCATCTATAATTGAGAACCAACTCAATGTGAGGCTGCTACCTCTGTTTTACAAGCTGCAACTTGTTTGAGAGCACCAACTCTCTGGTTTCTCTAGCACCCACTAGAAGGAAGCACAAACTCCCTTAATGTCCCAACACCAACTGGATGGAAGCACCAACTTCCAGTTACACAGGCTCCAACCTATATAACAGAGAACACTTGTTCTCCCTTGCACCACCCTGCCAGCCTGGTTTCTCTGGCTGCAACCAGATGGAAGCTACAACTTCCTGTGTTCAAGCTCTCACTTGAACCTCTGAGGAAAACAGTCCTCCCAAGCACCTCCCAACCTCCCTAGAACATAAATGAACAAATAAACATTCAACTACACAGATAAATCAATTCTTACCAATCTTTCTTTGTTTTGTAAATCTGGTCATCTTCTAACTGTTCTGCAATTCATTTCTTCCTCTGTTTGTTCAGCAGGTCTGCTCTGCATCAACTTCTTCTGTCATTCTGCTCAGCTTCAAGTTTTCTTCATCATCGGTTACTCTTCCCTGAGTTTCTTCTCACACTGTGCATATTCTCCATCTCACTCTGCGCTATCTGATTTTCCCTTTCTTACAGTTTTATTCATTTCTCATACAGAATGACCATAATCACGTTGTCTGTCTCATTTTATTTTATACACACTCACGGCGGTTCAACTTCCCATCTCCTTAGGCAAAAGGAAGACAATTGTCTCAACAAATGAAACGCCAACTAATCGGTAATCATGAGTTCGTTTCACTAACAGATTCGAAACTGAGGAGTTAACTGTGAGAGAGAACAGTAACCCTCTGATCAACACTTGATCTGGCGGTTCAGATCATTCCACGATTTCGCATATCGCGATTTCAACATTCCTAATGTTCAATGTTCTTGTCACTTACAAATCCCGATCCACAAAACTCCGTAAAGAAGTCGGATCAACAGTCCAGATCACATCTTGATCTGACGGTTGCAATTACGTCGCGATTTCGCATATCGCGATATCGGGATTCTTGATGTTAATATTCTTTGAAATCTCCAACACTCGATCCTCGAAACCCCGAAATGGACTTGGATCAACAGTCCAGATTCAATCTTGATTCAATGGCTGCGATTAAATCGCGATTTCAGAATTCTTGTTGCATTGTTTCTTTTCCTCTTGATGTTGCGATTCACGAAACTCTGATAAGGATTGGAATCAACGGTCCATATTCAATCTTGATTCAATGGCTGTGATTCAATCAGGATTTCGCATATCGCGATTTCAAAATTCTTGTTGCATTGTTTCTTTTGTCTCTCCATGTCACAATTCACGAAACTCCGATATGGAGTTGGATCAACGATCCAGATCTGAACTTGATTCAACGGCTGCGATTGAATTGTGATTTCTCATATCGCGATTTCGGCATTCTTGTTGCATTGTTTTCTTGCCTCTCCATGTTGCGATCCCCAAAACTCCGATATGGAGTTAGATCAATGGTCCAGATCTGAGCTTGATTCAATGGCTGCAATTGAATCGCGATTTCGCATATCGCGAAATTGGGATTCCTGTGGATGATATTACTTGACATCTCCAACTCTCGATCCTCAAAACTCCGACTTGGACTGGAATCAACGGTACAGAGTCAACCTTAATCTGATGGCTGAGATTAAATTGTGATTTCGCATATCGCGATTTCGAGAGGTTAGGGAACATCATTCCTTTGACTCTCTAGTCAGCGAACTGACGATCTATCCCCACGTGTCCTACCCGTAAATGGACGGTCCTCCTTCTTTCAAAATTTTGTATGCCCACTTCTCCTTGTACTTTAAAGAGCGTGTAGGTTCTCCTTGATCCAACGATGGTCGGGTCCTGTGCTTGGATCTAACGTCTGAGATCTTTCCTCCTCTTCAGTGCACTCTTCTTGTCTACATTCAGATCTGACGACCCTCATTCTATCAGGAATTTGAAGGGGATCCAACGAACATAAATGCTTCTCAAACTTTACGGGCCTATCTCTTCAGCATGCTCTTATTTAGATCTGACGACCATCGGAAATTCAGGAAGAGATCCAACGAACACGATTGTTGCTCTTCCTCGATTATCCCTGCACTGCTGATCATCGTTGTTGTACTCAAGCCATCATCACTACTGTACTTGCCATCAATGACAAGTATACGCTGCCTGTAAAACATGCCAACAATCCTCTGTACAGTCTTCCTGTACTCATGCCATCTATTGTCTGTTAAATATTTGCTAACATATTCTTCCTTGGATACTAAAGCTAATAAATCAGAGTTTTCTATTCTTGAAACTAAGTATATTGATGATTATCAAAAGGATGGATTTACATGTACATGTGAACTTTTTCTTAGTTATAAGCAGAGGGATGAGTTTGCTAATGATGACTTTCATGAAGTTTTTGTAGACAACGATGATCAATTTTCCAAACAAAAAGCTGCTTCCCCTCAACATCTGACTGTAAATATCGGGGATCATCTCACATTCTTGACTTACGATGACTTTCATAATTATATGTTATTAAATTTTGGTCAAGAAAAAGAGGAGGAGCTACAGGAGTAGTTGAATATGTTTTCTTTCTCATCAAATGACACCCTCACTACACCAGTTGTTCCTACTCCTAGAATAAATGGAGGTAACCGTCTGCCATCCTATTTTTACAATGCCTTTTCTTTGAAAGTTGTCAAAGACATTTATGCACGAGAAAATAATCAACAATTGCAAGGTAAATTTGTTGCTCAAAATTTTTATGAAGATCAGGATGCTTGTGACAACATAACTATAGATGTCGGAAGAAATAATATAGATGAATTTTCTATTGCCTCAAATGCTTCTAGTAGTGATGGAATTTCCACTCTAAACTTAAAGGGAGAAATCGATAGTGGAAATAGATTGCAACATTTTCCCATTCCATTTTTCGAGTCTCAAAAATAAGGATGTCAACGTTTCTATGGAAGAAATGTTTTCACAAGGGCAGTCTGTCCATTTGGAGAAGAAAACACATGAGTTTACTATCAATATAGAGGTAATTGGTCATGATTTTTATGATCTGATGGTTGCATACTTAGAGGATTTTATTATTTTTAATCCTCTATCATGGTTTCACTCCAAGTGTGGGGTTTGTATTAAGAACAAGTTGTCATTCCATTTTCAATTTTTTATTTCCACAAAGTAGGTTCAAGAAATCCAGTTGGTAGATCAATTGCTTGAATGGTTACTATGGAAATTTGTGTATACCCGAGTAGAAAGTTTTAACAAATTAGGAGTAGGAGAATAATCTCGTAGTTCGAGCATTTAATTTTTAGTTCACAGATTGTTTTTCAGTATGTTGGTTTTCAGTAGCTTGTTTGAATAAGAGACTCCATATCCCAATGGATAAGGCATTGGGGTTCAACTACAATTTCAAGTTTCAGTAAAGACTTCATAGCCTAGCAAGGCACTGGGGTGTAGTTCCAGTTTTTAATTCAATAAAATTCATGGTTGGGGGACAATATCAGATACATAGGGCTAGAAGGCAGAAATAGAGGTAAGAAATGGAAGGCAAGAGCAGTTATCTAGTCTCAAGGCACCGATCTACAATTCTTAGCACCTCACAGGGATGAGTTATCCCCAGTTGGAGCCAGTGTTGTAACCTAGGCCTGCACCCCCATCTCTCCTCTCTTTTCCCCTATGCCTTCATCAATTTTTCCTCTTCTGGTTGGTTAAGTCAGTTTAACATTACTGAGTGACTTGGTTCTTATTCATTTCTTTCTTGATTGAGTCTTTGCGCATTTTTGTTTCTATTGTTTCTTGAAGGATAATTACATGTCGTATTTGGTTTAGAATGCTTTTCATCATGTTTTCCATTGATTGAGCTCACAGTAGGTCAACCAAGCCCTTGTATGAACAAGAAATTCCCGTGCACACAACGAAACAATCTAGAGCGGTCAATTTCGGGCTTAGATTGTGGGAACATACATGTTAACTTTCGAAGGTGGATATCCATCAGGCCAATCAAATCAATGGATCTCATCCACTCGGGGGTCCAGAATCGTGCGGGGTTTAACATCAATAATTACCTGAAGTGCCGAAGAGATGAAGTTTCGAAGTGAATCTGGATCGTCCATCAACAAGGACATGTGGAGGAATATCCTTCACTTCAGAGATTTAGCACTCTGGGATATTTGTGAAGCACTAGAGCATGAATTACCCGAAGTGTTGAACTGTCGAAGTCCCAAAGTAACGAGAGTCTGCCACATCACTCTGGGCCCGTACCATTTTGGGACAACTTCATGCCGCACAGTCCAAAACTCCCAAAGCCCAAAGTGTTGAAGCACGTGGTACTCATCATTCATAGCACATGGCACTCATCAGTCATGACATGTGGCACTCATTCCAGGTAATTTGGTTGTGTCATTCACCCATTTTCATGTGACACATGTCACCCTTGTTTCCATGACACATCAATAGTTGTGACATCATATGACATCATGCCACCAAGTCACTTCGCAGCCTGTACCACTCCGGGATATTTCCGAGCACAACATTCATAAACTCCCGAAGTGCTGACACTTGAAGTCTCGAAGAGAATCTGAGCAATCCATCAATGAGGACACGTGGCGACAAATCTCCCACTTCGGATATATGACACCTCGAAGGATTGCACGAGCAGGGAGACAGAAACTCCTGAAGCCTGAACTCCCTAAGTGAACCTAGTCCGTCCAGATCCAAAGGCCACCTAGAGGAAGATCTCTCACTTCGGGAGTATGACACTCTAGAGAATGGTAAGAACTTTGCATTTAAAAGGCCCGAAGCCCGAACTCCCGAAGTAATTGTGGAACATTGATCTCAAATCAACCAACACCATTGATCCTTGCAATAGGTAAGGAAGGAATATTACCCATATCATATATTGCAACATCATCGATGGCCACAATTCATTGCGGGGATGTAAACTTCCCAGACGTTAATTTTCTAGAGCGGTCCCGTAATTGGAACCATGGTATTGTTGGAAGGTTACGTGGAATATTGTGGGGTATTGCAGGCCCAAAGGTGGTGTGGATCCAAACCATCCTTGACAACTTCCACAATAACGTGCTTATATGACATCAGGGCACCACGTCACCTCCACTCACACTCTCGCTACCTCTCAAATTTCGCCACCTATGCCCCCCGACTACTCCCCATATCACCTAACACCTCCACGCATCATGTTTTCCTATTGGACACTCACATCGACGTCTTCCTATTCACGACCAGGTCATCACAATGAAAGCAGGAAGAAGGATCAGTTACATTTGAGACGAAGTGCGCTTAGCTTTTGAAAGCTCAGACACAGATAGAGAGTTAAGTCTCAGTCATAGGTCGACACAGATTGGTTCCAAAACACTTCAGCAGACTCTTCTCATGCATCCAATTGTCTTCAGTGGCCTCCAAGAGATCACAGGCATGCCATTACTCAACACAGAGCTTTGTTTTGTCACTTCGAGGCCTATTTTCTGCCAATTCAGTTCCTCCAACACACACATCAGTTCTGTCTCAAAGACAGTAGTAGTTTTTAGTTGATTAATTACAACATTTTCTTAGATTAGAGACAAGAGTGGTCTTCTATGTGTGATAAGAATCACTCTTGTTGATTAAGTCCAATGTCATAGTCAAGTTAATAATTTGTTTTATGAACAATTACCTAAAATTGTGTCTCAGTCCCCTAAGTACGAGAACCTCTGCAACTCTATTAAATAGGGGGTCTTTGAATGTTTTGAGGGTCATATTTTGGGAAAGAATAGAAATACATCAGATTGGTTGGACCCGTTCTATGCATGGATTAAATCTCTCTACCTAGTGAACATACTCTTTATGACAGTGTTTCATTCAAATCTTCATGTGTTTTTATCTTATCTTGAATGCAGTTTTTTATTTGTGTAAAGTACATGTCATTTCCTTTAAGCTATTGTGTAACCTATCTTTATTGAGATGCAACCTGTGAAAACAACTAATGCTTGGTGAAGATTCATTTTTATTGCAACTTGAAGGATCAATTGTGTCTTGATACATGTTTAATGTCTTGAAATGATATTTTAAGTATTAAACTTCTTGCAGTAGATTATTCATTGAGTAGTTTGTTGTTTCGCTTTGTTTTCTATTATTTCACTAGTCTTTCATTAGTGTTCCACCAGCCAAGGAGGATCCTCATCCATATCATTCTGCCAACCCAACCTTTCTTTTGTCTTGATAGAATAAACCTCTGACCAACCAACAAAAACTTAAAATAAACAGTCATTCTAAATTGATAGGTGGCCTAGCTTTTCGCTTTAGCAGTCAAGTGCAGACCTTAGGACCAACATCTTATGGTGTCATTTTTGGGGAACGAAGTAACAATATATATTTCCCCGGGAGAAGGAAAATGATTAGATCTGATCTTTGATGGTGAACAAAGACCAGACACACATATGACTGCAATCTTTCACCTGGAGACTCCACAATCAAAAGACTCCACTGGAGGATGAGCCCAGCTGATAGAGAATGAAAAGGTGGAAGGGAAAGACCAAGTACCAAGCCATCAGTATTTTCAAGGAGCTCATATTTTTCTTCTTCAGTTCATTCCTGTCTTTTCCTTTGTGTGTGAAAATAATTATCTTATGCTTTGTTTACTCATATGATTATAAGTCTACACTGGTAAATCCATCCTTGAGAAGAGAAGATCTGCCCTCTTGCATTATCGATATTAATACCATTCCTTCATTTGAACCCACTAACCATAATGTTTATCAAATCCAAACTTCTCTAGATTGTAACCAGTCATGTAAGCTTGTGAATTGTACATTTGATTCACCACTTATTGAAATCATTGTCCCCCCTTGTAATCAACTTACCAAAATTTAGTTCAGGATCCAGAAGTACTACAAACCCCTGAAACTACCACTTGTCCTTCATTCCTACCCTCCCAATTTTATTGATTACCTTCCTCTATTAAATGGAGGAGACCATGTTGTAGCTATGAAGCACCTGGAATCTTCTGAAAATTTCATTGATAATTTTCAAATTATGCATGAGGATGTAGTTACAAGGATATTCTGCAAATCTTTATTTGGAGATGCATCATTCTGGTTTAGAAATTTGGAAGTTGATTATATTAGTTCATGGAATGATTTGCATAATGTATTTTTGAGGTATTGGGGTGAGAACAAATCCTTTGAAAAATACCTTTCAGAGTTCTAAGCCTTGATAAGGGAGCAGGATGAAGATGTTATCACATTCAATAGAAGGTTTCATAATTTTTATCTTAATATGCCCATGGAAATTCAACCTACTGAAGTTGTTTCCATGGTGCAGTATGCAATTGCACAACACCCTGGTCTATTTATTTTTCTCAGAGAGAGAAGGTCATCATCATTGCAGCAGATGTTCACTGATGCAGAGGAGATTGAGGACAATATCTAAGCTTGTGGAAGGCTCTTAAATCGAGTTTGGGACAGAGATTTGGAACATGAATGAGTTTATGATCAGAAGAAATCATATTTGGATACAGAAGATTCCAAGGAAGGATATGGACAACGGAAATCTGATCTGGGTTCTTATTTTCAACATACTAATGCATCACTTTTAGATTTGTATTCTTCCTCAGATCTTCAAGCTAATAAATCAATTTTTTCTATTCTTGAAACTAAGTATATTGATGATTATAACAAGGATGGATTTACATGTACATGTGAACCTTTTCTTAGTTATGAGAAGAGGGATGAGTTTTCTAATGATGAATTTCATGAAGTTTTTGTAGAGAATGATGATCAATTTTCCAAACAACAAGTTGCTTCCCCTCAACATATGACTGTAAATATCGGGGATCAACTCACATTCTTGACTTACAATGACTTTCATAATTATATGTGTTTAAATTTTGGTTAAGAAAAAGAGGAGGAGATACAAGAGCAGTTGAACATGTTTTCTTTCTCATCAAATGACGCCCTCACTACACCAGTTGTTCCTACTCTTGGAATAAATGGAAGTAATTGGTTGCCCTCTGATTTTTATGATGCCTTTGCTTTGAAAGTTTTTGAATACATTTATGCACAAGAAAATAATCAACTACTGCAAGATAAATTTGTTGCTCAAAACTTTTATGAAGATCATGATGCTTGTGACAACATAACTGTATATGTCGGAACCAATACTATAGATGCATTTTCCATTTCCTCAAATGCTTCTAGTAGTGATGGAATTGCCACTCTCAACTTAAAGGGAGAAATGGATAGTGGAAACAGATTGCAACATTTTCCTGTTCCATTTTCGGGTCTCAAAAATGAGGATGCCAACGTTTCTATGGAAGAAATGTTTTCACAAGGGAAGTCTATCCATTTGGAGAAGAAATCACATGAGTTTACTATCAATACAAAGGTAACTTGTCATGATTCTTATGATTTGATGATTGCAGAATTAGAGGATTTTATTATTTTTAATCCTCTATCATGGTTTCACTCCAAGTGTGGGGTTCGTATTCAGAACAAGTTGTCATTCCATTTTCAAATTTTTATTTCCACAAAGTAGGTTCAAGAAATCCATTTGGTATATCAATTGCTTGAATGGTTACTATGTAAATCTGTGTATACCTGAGTAGAAAGTTTTAACAAATTAGGAGTAGGAGAATAAGCTCGTAGTTCGAGCATCTAATTTTTAGTTCGCAGATTGTTTTTCAGTATGTTGGTTTTCAGTAGCTTGTTTGAATAAGAGACTCCATATCCCAATGGATATGGCACTAGGGTTCAGCTGCAGTTTCAAGTTTCAGTAAAGACTCCATAGCCCAACAAGGAACTGGGATGTAGTTTCAGTTTTTAATTCAATAAAATGCATGGTTGAGGGATAGTATCATATACAAAGGGTTGGAAGACAGAAACATAGGTAAGAAATGGAAGGTAAGAGTAGTTATCTAATATCAAGGCACCAATCTACAGTTCTTATCACCTCACAGGGACGCGCTATCCCTTGTTGGAGCCAATGTTGTAACCTAGGCCTGCACCCCTGCCTCTCCTCTCTTTTTCCCTATGCCTTCATCAATTTTTCTTCTTTTGGTTGGTTAAGATAGTTTTCCATTACTGAGTGACTTGGTTCTTATTCATTTCTTTCTTGATTGAGTCTTTGTGCATTTATATTTCTATTATTTTTTGAAGGATAATTACATGTTGTATTTGGTTTGAAATGCTTGTCATCATGTTTTCCATTGATTGAGCTCACAACAGGTCGACCAAGCCCTTGTATGCATAGGAAATTCCCATGCACACAACACAACAATCTAGAGCGATCAATTTTGGGCTCAGATTGTGGGAAAAGATAGGTTAAATTTCAATGGTGGATATCCATCAGGCCAATCAGATCAATGGCTCTCATCCATTTTGGGGTCTAGAATCGCATAGGGTTTAACATCAAGAATTACCCGAAGTCTTGAAGAGTCGAAGTCCCAAAGTTCCAAAGTGAATCTGGACTGTCCATCAGCAAGGACACGTGGAGGCAGATGCTTCACTTTGGAGAGTTAGCACACCAGGATATTTGCAAAGCACTAGAGCAAGAATTACCCAAAGTTCTGAACTATCGAAGTCCCAAAGTAACGAGAGACTGCCACATCACTTCAGGCCTATACTACTTCGGGAGAAATTCATGCCTCACAGTACAAAACTCCTGAATCCCAAAGTGTTGAAGCACGTGGAACTCATCATTTATAGCACGTGGCACCCATCTGTTATGACATGTGCCACTCATTCCAGGTCATTTGGTTGTTTCATTCGCCCATTTCCACGTGACACGTGTCACCCTTATTTCCATGATACATCAATAGTCGTGACATCACTTCACATCCTGTACCACTCCGGGAGATTTTCGAGAAAAACATTCATAAACTCCCAAAGTGTCAAACACCTGAAGTCCCGAAGAAAATCTGGATCGTCCATCAATGAGGACATGCGGCGGAAGATCTCCCACGTCAAATATATGACACTTCAGAGGATTGCACAAGCAGGGAGACGAAAAATCACGAATCCCAAACTCCCGAAGTGAACCTGGACTGTCCATATCCAGAGGCCATGTGGAGGCAGATCTCTCACTTGGGGAGTACGCCACTCTGGAGGATGGTAAGAACTTTTCGTTTAAAAGGCCTGAAGCCTGAACTCTTGAAGTAATTTCGGATCGATGATCTCAAATCAACTAGCATTGTTGATCCTTGTAGCAGATAAGAAATGAATATTACCCAGATCATAGATTGTGACATGATCGATGGCCACAATTCATTGCAGGGATGTAAACTGCCCGGACGTTAATTTTCTAGAGTGGTCCTGCAATTGGAACCATGGTATTGTTGGAAGGGTACGTGGCATCTTGTGGGGGATTGCGGGCCCAAAGGTAGTGTGGAACCAAACCACCCTCGAAAACTTCTGCAATCACATGCTTATATGACATCAGGTCACCACGTCACCTCCACTCACACTCTTGCCACCTCTCAACTTTCGCCACTTGTTCCCCTCGACTACTCCCCATATCACCTATCACCTCTATGCATCATGTTTTACTATTGGATGCTTGCCTCCACGTATTCTTGTTCACTATCACGTCATCACAATGAAAGCAGGCTTAAGCGTCAGTTACAGTTGAGACATAGTGCGCTTATATTCTGAAATCTCAGACACAGACATAGAGTTAAGTCTCAGCCATAGGTCAACACATATTGGTTCCAGAACACTTCAGTAGACTCTGCGCATGCAACCAGTTGTCTCCAATGGCCTCCAACAGCTCGCAGGCATGCCATTACTCAACACATAGATCTTTTCTATCACTCTGAGGACTATTTTTCTGCCAATTCAATTCCTCGAGCGCACACATCGGTTCTGTCTTAGAGACAATAGTAGTTTTTAGTTGATTAATTCCAACATTTTCTTATATTAGAGACAAGAGTGGTCTTCCGTGTGTGATAAGAATCACTCTTGTTAATTAAGACCTATGTCATAGTCAAGTTGATAATTTGTTTTATTAACAGTTACCTAAAATTACGTCTCAATCCCCTAAGGATGAGAACCTCTGCAAATCTGTTAAATAGGGGGTGTTTGAATGTTTTGAGGGTCGAATTTTTGGGAAAGAATAGCAATACATCAGACTGGTTGGACCCGTTATATGCATGGATTAAAGCTCTCTACCTAGTGAACATACTTCTGATGAGAATGTTTCGTTCAAATCTTCATGTGTTTTTATCTTATCTTAAATGCAGTTTTTGATTTGTGCAAAGTACATTTCATTTCCTTTCAGCTATTGTGTAACCTGTCTTTATTGATATGTAACCTGTGAAAACAACTAATGCTTGGTGAAGATTAGTTTTTATCGCAACCTAAAGGAGTAATTGTGTTTTGATACGTGTTTAATGTCTTGAAATGATATTTTAAGTATTGAACTTCTTGTAGAAGATTATTCATTGAGTAGTTTGTTATTTCCCTCTGTTTTATATTATTTCACTGGTCTGTCATTAATGTTCCACCATCCAAGGAGGACCCTCATCCATATCATTCTTCCAACCCAACCTTGATTTTGTCTTGATATAATAACCCTCTGACCAACCAACAAAAAATTAAAAGAAACAATAATTCTAAATGGATAGGTAGCCTAGATTTTCCCTTTAGCAGTCAGGTGCGGACCTTAGGACCAATAGAAGAGATAGAGCAGAAAACCCAAGATGTTGTCCAAAAATTATAAAAGGCTATACTAGAAGTCCTTATATTAGTAGAAGCTATTGTGGAGGAACAAGTGTTAAAAATTGATGAAGTCATCAAGGGCTTCAGAGAACAGATTCATGGCTTACAGATGTGGAGCATGCCCGAAACACCACTAGAAGTGTGTGACGGTAAAGAAAGAATGGAAACAATAGAAGTTTCCAATATTAAGATAATATAAGGAGAATGCGTGAAACTATGTGAGGAGAGAACACAGGTGTGGAAAAAGTTAATCAAAGACTCTTATATGAAGGCCATAGAGGTCAAGTTAAGGGAAGCACAAGAACATGCACATCAATAAATAGAAAGGGTTGATACACTTCCACTAGTGGAGCAGATGACAACCATTTTAGCACAGAGGAAAGCATATGTGAAGTTGAGAAGATGAGGGATCAACAAAATATCCTTCAATAGAAACTGGGACCACTGCAATAGGAAGCAGTGCAAATAATTGGGAATTTGGCCACTGTGCAAATTAAGGTCAAGCATGTCGTAATTGAGGCAGAAGACAAACTTACAAACGTAACCACATAGGGGTCAGAAGTGATAAAAAAAACATAGGAAGAGATACTCATGGAAGTGGAGGTAGCGAAAGAAACCCCCCAAAAAAAATTTGCGGCATGGAAGAGTAGGTAACAAGCCTGAGTGGCTCGGTATGGGCCATATGTGAGTGTTGGGGGCCTATTGGATAGGCATCTTTGAGAAATATTTTTTCCATTTTGGAGTACAGTATGAGAAATATCCTTAGTATATAAGAAGTGTGCAGAAGATATGTGCGAAAGAAGGAGAAAGGAGAAGAAGTGTGCAGTGGAGGAACACCCGGGAGGAAATCGCGTAGAAGGAGAACCATTCATGGAAGGAAGAAAACGCGCAAGTAACAAGATAAAATCATACAAGGAATAAAGCCGACAATAGATAAATAAATAGAGAGAGAGAGAATAAGACATGACAAAAGGATGATAGCTCGACATTCTAGAGATAGAAGAACAACAGAAAATAAACATGTAGAGTGAAAAATAGAATAAAGTAGTCAAACAACCAGTTAACTGAACTAGCCATGCATTATAATGGGATATTTTTGGGATGAATAGGTTAGGGTTGTATCCCTAGATTGTTGTATAAATATTTAACTATTTGGGAGAATATGGGTTATGTTATGTTAGGTTATGTGATTTTTTGTTCTGTTCCAGTTTATGATGTTGGACAGTTGATTTGGATATTTGGTTGTCATTGATGTCAACCCTTAGAGATAGGTCTCAACCCTTGTAGAGGTATAGATATGTTGGAAATTTGATTGACATGATCAATATTGAAGGTAAGTTAGTTGGGTGAATTTGATGTAGTCTACATCTAGCCCGGGAGGTGTGGTTATGGGACCTGAAGTTGATTGAGGAATAAGGACATGAAGGATAGTGTAATTGCATGTAAGACTATCATATATGGACAATACATGTCGTGTAATTTCTGGTGATATGTGGAATGCCACATGGTTCCTCACGGTTAGGTAGATATGGCCTTGTGAAGTGAAAAGCCCAAAATAATGGTCAAGAATCCCTACTTGGTTACAAGTCAATGAATGAAAGGGTAAAGTGGTTGCAACAATAAATCTCTAGAAACCCTAGATTTAAGGGAAGAGGTTACCTAGAAAAAGTATAAATAAACCTCAAGGATTCATTCACAAGTACACTCACATACTTGCATTGCATATCCATCTTGTGAATGTTATGGTCTAGTGTTTTGGTTTATTGGTTTGTGATGACATTTTATGAGGTAGCGAAGGAAAAGAAGAGCGAAAGTCTCGGAATTATAGCGGAGAGAGGGAAATTTTGAGGAGACCCTAATTAGGGTCATCCCCATGGGTCAAACACTAAGTGTTCTGTGAGGTATCCCTGTGGGTTCCCTAGAGGTCATCATGTAGGGACCACATGACAAAAGGTCTTTGTCCCACGAGGACAAGAAAAAAGTGAGGAATATGTTGGTTCTAGGTTGTTGAGGTCAGTGAATATGCTACAAGTTAGTGTTACAAAATATCAGTCAGCTACAGGATCAAAGGTAAGTCTCAAGGGTTACATTCTTGGTTATGGTATGGTATATCTTGGTGATATTATGGTACATTGATTAGAAGCACTATTGGCTATCCTGATTTCTGGTTTGGTTACATGTTATGGTGCATACTTGAGGCTTGGTATATTGTGTTATGAGGTTTTATCTTGGTGATGTTGAGGAGAATCATTGAGGCATGTGTTTGAGGGATCTGGTATATGACTTGAGGCACATCATTGTATGTATGGTGCATGTTGATTGAGGTCTACTTATTGAGATACGTTGCTGGTGCATTTCTTGAGTACATTAGCATATGTTTTATAGTAGTTAGTTGAGGCACATCTTGAGTGATATGGAACTTGTTTGAGGTACATGGTTGGAATGTTGTTTGAAGCATATGGTTGATGATGTTATTGGTATTGGTACATTGATATAGGAACTTGTTGGTGATATTGATATGTTCTTGATACACATTTGGCACATATTCTTGGCATATGGTTGAGGCACTTCATTGATGGTATCTTATGGTATATG
>ML783021.1:49264-76301 GCA_009831015.1 Picea engelmannii
ATAATAAGAAAGAATGAATTGAATGATCACCTCTTGTTCCCTCAAGAGTGTAGTAACCTGGTTCTCATAGTCCCCATAGATACCCCATGTGAGACTTCATCTGTGCAAGAAGGTGAAGCCAAAGTGACTAGTGTTTGGTGGGTTTTGTTGGTCATAGATAAATCAAACCTAAGGTCTTACAAACCGTGCATAGCCCAACAAATTCCCTTACAAATAGGAATATCTCCTCCCTTAGTAAATATATTCGTGATTTATCTTCCCCCCATACATTGTACTTAGCACACAATCTTGGTTTAGTGGGAATAGGACAACAATAATGGGTTTATGAGTTTTCAAGCCAATTGATTAGAAAATGTATTAAAATCGGATAGGAATTAGATGCTTTGATGTGGGGGAGGGGGGTGGGGAATCCAACCTCAAGAAAATATAGTTTTACATTTGGATATAACATACAGTTCCCTAAATGTAACCTTAACACCTACCATTGGTGGTGGAAAAAACTATAGAAATCTAATGCCCCAACAAAATCTATTATATTTTCTTAGCTCCCCATAAAATGTGTTTTCCTCACCTAGGAAATTCTAAAAAGGAGAGGATGGAAATGGCCTAGTAGGTTCCCACTTTGTGATTAATAAGAATAAGGTATTCCACATCGTTTGGTACACTACCATTTCATTGAATAAATTTGGGTTCTCTCCCAAAGGTTAGGCCTTCCCTCCCACTAATGGACAAGTGAAAACATAAATGCATCTCTACATCATTTTATCAACATATTAGCAAAATAAAACAAAGGTATTGTATTAGAGGTTATGTGGTCCACTAGGATTGCTCATAATTAATGCATTTTCAAAATAAAGTAAAAAAATCCTATAGGATCTTCTATAAGTTTTGTTATCACACACTTTATACTTTCCCAAAATCCAAAGGCAAGTGAACAATAAATTGGTGTAACAGGAGGTTGTCCTATCACTGTCACCTAAACAAGACACCTCTTTCTCTTTAGGGGTAGTACACCAGGGGAGATGTCCCTGATGACCTAAGGGTTTGAGAAGACTAAGGTAATAATATCAAGAAAGTTCCTCCCCTCTCACAAGTCACTCTAATCAGAAACTCCTAAAGGTTTTAATAAGATGAAGAAAAGTATTTCTTAAGTGTACCTGCCCAAAACAAGACAACAAGAAAACACTATTTGCAAGTACCAATTGATGTTAGTGCTTCATAAAACCATAGAATTTGAATAAAATCATAAGCTGATATAAAAGATGAAGCAACATAAATATTTATAAAAGAAATGTATATACAATAATATCTTCACAAATATGCCTCAATAAAGCTTCAATAATGACCAAAATGATAACCGAAACTTGGCAAAATGTTAGTATTTGTCAAAAGCAATGAAGGCAATGTAAAATCAGCTTTAGCACTTGATTTTAAGATTCCTTTTTTGTTGTCATAGATGGTTGTAACTATATTTTGCAACAACAACAACATAGTTATTAGTTTAGTCTAATCTAAGGTTAGAAAAGGTTAGTAAAGATCTTGAAGTAGATGGTTTAAAGGTTGTTTTAGTCAATCACTCACTTGTAAGGTATGAACTAGTGCTTTTAGGGTAAATGGAGTCATTATTGCAAAGACAGTTCTTAGAGGAAACAAATGATAATGGGTGAGATAAAGACAAGAGGGAGGATGGTTGAGGTGTTAGTAACCTAAGGCCTCGATCATCCAAAACCCTAGAAAGAAATATTTGCTAGGAAGTAGGTAACCCTAGGCCCTAGCGATTTTCCTTCTTCTTTAGGTAAAGCTTGAAATAAAATATGAAATATTGATGAAGAAAATAGTACTAGAGTGCTACTAGGGTATGGCTCTAGTATATGCTTCAAGGGAGGTGTCTTCTAGCAAAATCAAGTAGGTGAAGAGTTATTAAGAGAAGGACAATAACAAGTTATTTTCTCCTAGGGTTTCACACTAGAAATTTCATAATCTTGTAAATGAGCAAGTAAAATATACCATAACCACTCAAAAAAAAGAAATATTGCATATTTCTACTTACTTCACCAAGAACAATCTAGTCACCAACCCTAGTTGAAGACTTTCCACCATGAAAATGCAAAAATACACAAAACAAAGCTCCCTCTAAGAGTTGTGCACCACTTAGTTCATCCAATAAGCCTTAAAAGAGGTTGAATTTCAGACGTCACACTTGCGCGAGTGAAATATGATGAAAAATATAAGATATTTTTCTCTTATTTATACAATAGTCCTGACCTTTAATTACAATTTAGGTCAAAAAAGGCCAACATGGCCAGTTTACATCAAAAATCAAGTTTTTACATAAAATTAAGGAAATAAACCCTAAAATGTGCATAAGAGGTGACATCATGCCCTCCTAGGGTGACTTTGGGCCTCATAGGTGCGATGTTAGGCTCCATGAGAAAAAATTTAGGGCTTCCAAGGCCTCTAGATGATGCCACACGTGCCATTTGGCACACAACTGCTTCCATCATGTCCATTTGACGTTGGGTGACGTCTAGGGTCACAAAGGTGACATCATGAGCCTCCCAAGGCCAACGTTCAGGGGAGAGCAAGATCCCCCTAGGTCCAGGCCTGCCAAAGTGTCTCTGGTGGAACACCCTTGTTTTTCTTCGGTGCAAACCTATGGTGTCTCTCTTCCCCTAGCTAGGGTCACACCATCCATCTAGTGGGATTTTAGCCCCATGGAGGTCCGAACTAATCATCTCCCCATATTTACCTGTCTGTCGGTCATGGTCTTGCAACAACAACAAGTATGCCCTCCATGGTCTCATAATTCACAGGGATCATATCAATGTCAATCATGTCTAATAATCAAATTACCCAAACATGTGCATTAATCCCCCTTTTACCTAGACAAATGCTCAAAGACGTTATGCACTTTAACAAGCCAGGTTTGGAGAGGGTCTCTGGATGTCCTATTGGGATAATCCTCCTTAAGTTTGGGGTGTTCCCCAGGTGAAGACCAATCTAGGTCATGTAGATGTGTGAGATGGTGTAGGGGACATTTGGGCAAGGGATGCAGTGATAACAAGAAAATGTATGCCTTACCTGTGGGTTCCTCTGTAGAGGGCGAGCTGCACCTTTTCATGGATGCCATTGTTTCCTATCCCATTCAATGCCTTTTACTCTTTTTATTATTTCTTTTTCTTTTCAAGATAATACCTAGAGGACATTGTCCTAGCGTGGTGACTAGTTGTGACAATGTTACCCATAAGAACTTCACAGAAATGAGAAAGTTGGCTCGTGATGAGGCCCCCTTTATTTTGGCTATGCCACCAAGAGCCACTACCCTGGTTTGGTGACCAGATGGATGGTAGTGTCATACCTCTATATTCTTATGGACCTAATAGGTCGACTCATGATGAGACCTCCTATCCACCAACTAGATCTTGAGTTTTATTTTATTTTACGAGTCCCCTTTTCTTGCTGAGAAGCCATTTATTAATTTCTTGGGAATCCCTGGTTGAAGCATCTCAAGGTTTAATTTTGGATTTTAACTCTTGCAAGTTAATTTTACCCTATGGTCCTTTAGCCCCTTCTTCCCACAAGGCAAGGTACAACCCTTACTAGCTTGGAAAACCCAATGCTCGAACCAAGGTACGGGATAGATGAGAGGGGCAATGATGAAAAGTGGTAAGTATGGAAGGAATGAACGATGATATTTCATAGACCCACCCAGTGGAAACTTATCCCTAAGGGAACCAACTTACTAGGGCGCTTTGTCATACCCCCAGGTATGGACAAGTTAAAGAGCATAATTTCCAAGAAAACGTCATGAAAAAAAAGAGAGTTCGATGCACATACTCAAATGCTTCTAAAATCAGAGTGACAGATACCATGATACCTAGACTCATTACCTCATGTAGAAAGACCCATTTCTACTTCAGAATAATGTTGATGGGATGGATGATGATACTGATGATAGATAAGAGTAATTGAAGAAAAGATGGGCCCTCCAGGGCCAAGCTCAATTCCTATGGCTCTTGGTACTCCATGTCTAGGACCTATGGGCCTCGAGACATAATATCCTTAGTTATCACTAGGATAGGGGATAATGAGTTCAAAACCAATGTAATGACCCACAAGGCTCCAAACCCCCCCCGCCCCCCCGCCCCAAACATCCTAGGGTCATTCTCCACCGGGATTATGACCCAACTCATGTTGAGGGATTTTTTCAATGGGGAATATCAAGGAAACCCATGCCTCATTGGGGCTAAGGGTTGGTATATACTACCCAACATCTTCAAACTATCTTTTAATCTTGGAATATGATAGCTCACTAAGAATTAAGCTATAATTATTGTGGGAAACACTCTCCTTGACCTATATTAGGATGCTAGTGTTATCAAAATATTGGTTTATGCCTCAGCGTTACATAAGTGGCGCTACTTAATATTTCACAAAGAACAGAATCTGCATTTCATTATTCATTTTGGCAAATGAATAAAATTGGTATGGGATTTTTATTTGTTTTGGGGAAAATTGAAATTATATTGAGTTATTCCCAATATCCAAGTTCAAGCATCTAATCATCCACATATTTATGCTACTAAATTGCATGCATAAACACAGTCGGGTGCTACCTACAGGCACTATGTAATATTCTGGCAGAGGATAAATTGTGCAGAGTTATTCTGCCAATTTTGAGTCACTAATTTAAAACTTGGGTTATGAGCAATTGAGGATGTATTTTTGAAAATTGAAGGAGGTTTTTGTTCATAACATTCCAAATAACAAAAACCTCTCTCATTTTTTCAAAATGTGTTTTTTTTTTAGAGATATTGCATCTAGAAGTAGGTGTTGCATACTCTGCACGGTGGCGTTGCGTACTAATTTCCTATAGCGGTCACGATTTTGATATTCACCTTGTTGGGAAGTTGCCACATGTCAAGGAGAGTTCAAATGGATTCTCAAGGATCAGTTAGATATCAAGGGACACCTGCACCTAATATTTAGTCCATCAAAGGCCTCATGCATGAGGTGGAAACAATTTATTAATGACTTCCAACAAATTCCTGAAAATCAATAGTTTGTTGGATTTTTGTCTCTTTGATTGTTTCTACCTATCTCCAAGGCTTAGAATCCAATGGAGGAGATGGGATTCGACCTCCTTAGTTCATTTGGATGCTATTGTATATTTAAATAAGGAGAGATCTCTTGAAGAAGGGAAGTATGAGCCAAGAGAGGCTAGAGAGAGTAGGAATAGGCAGTTTTCTGTGTGTGTTCATTTGTAAGCCCGTGGGAATTTTAGGATTGTAATAATTACTGTTATTGGAGACTCATGAGAGCTATGATTTTAGATTGTAACTCTTCTTTTATATTTCTTATTATTTGAATATATCGCAGATTTGAGGATCAAAGGCTGTCAATGATTTATGGATCCCTAAGCAGCAGAGGATCTGTTGTATTTTTCCCATCAGTCATTGTTTATATTCAAGTATTTGTTGATTCATTGAATTGAGAGGATCTCTATTTACTGAACATTCTATCTTATGTTTTCCTTCTTTATTTCTTCCACCTATCAACATATAATCTTGTTTTCTGTTAAGCAGCTTTTGTGCCTTAGATGAGTGGGATGTTTGTGACTCCATCGCCCATTAGTGTAGCCTACTGATCTGCAGTTTGTTTCCCTCTCTCTTTCTTTATCCATCTTGTTGATCCACCTATTCAAAACCAAAGTTATCTTTTACTCTCTAATCGGTGTTGAGCTTACACTTTAGCAGTCAAAGTGTGACTTTCAATGCTAACAGCTAGAATAAATACATTCGACATATATGGTGACTCAAAAATCATTATACGATGGTTATAGTGGTCCACTCAAAATCGAGTCATTATACGATGGTTATAGTGGTCCACTCAAAATTGAGTGAGATTCACAGATCTTAGGGAGAAGAGTATAATATTTGACCACATTTCATTCATATATATCTATAGAGAGTTAAACTTATAAGTATATTATTTAGTGAAATGTGTGGTCACCATGGTCCTAGGTTTACCTTATATCAAGAGCACACAATGGAAGGACTATCCACATTGTATTCTAAAACTATTTTTTGACCTTTTGGAAGCTGAGGTGAAACTATTTGGTTAAACAACCCCACTCATTTTATCCAAGTGAGGATTATTGTTCTTAGTGAACAATTATCACCACTACTAGTTTTTATTAACATTGTACCAAGACTATTATATAGCTACTTTTGGATGACTCAATGATTTCTTATTGTAGCCTTTAATGAAATTGTTTCATATTATGTTGAAAAATCACACTTAAGTGCTCCATTTTAAATAAAATGAGTTGACCTTTTTCACTAGAAAATAAATAAAGATATATATTAATAGTTAATGTCAACTAAATTGAAAATTTTATTCCTTTGTTATAGGAATATATCTCCCTCGACAACTTTTCATTTCAAAAGAAACAATATCATGTGAAGTTTGATTGAAAAAAAAAAGTAAAAAATGATTTTTGGCTACCTCTATCCACAACCCCCCATAAAACAAAGACTTTTTTTTACCCATTTAATTTTAAAACTTTTTGTAATCATTTTTATCGTTCCAAAACACCAACCCAACAACCATTTCTCTTTTATATCAAGAATAATAATATCTATTCTATGCTTCATGTGAATTTAAAAATTCTACAAATTCACATCCCACACACTCATGAACAGACATATATACATAGGGATATTCGATTTGTTACTTAAACCTAAGAGTGTACTACATTAGATCTTAATTTCTATATTTGTATAGTTGAAACAATTGTTTATAAGTACTAAGTTATGGTGTCAAATATGAACCATGAAATCCACTCCATAACAAATACATGCAATTTTTTATCATAGCTTTTAAGTTGGATTAGGAAATGACAATCAATATAAAATACTCATCATATTCAATCAAAATCAAAGTTATTGAATTAAGACACATAACTAATATTTTTCATTATAAGAACATTTCTAAGTCTAGAAAACTAAATCCAAAATCAATTAGTAGTTATTTTTTTTTTAAATGTGTCGACATTACAATGAATTTTGATTTTCTACACTTCAATATTAAATGGAAGTTTCCAAACTACGATCCAATAGAATTTAAGAAAAATGCCAACAAAGACTTCTCATTGAAGGTCATGCTAGACTATAATACTAAGATTTGATTGTAGACAAGCAATTTTGTAATAGATTTATTTGGTAATATATTTAATTTATTATTTTAACATCTCAACAAGTTTTGGTTAAATGTCATTTTTTTTTTAATAAAAATGGAGTTATTGGAAAGTTTAATAGAGGTTATTTCCTAATTATGTTTTCAACAATTTGATATACTAATAGTGCCTCTTACAAATACACTCTAAGAATTCTTATATCATAAGATAATATTATAATTTCTCTAATAAAGCCCCCCCTCCCACCCTCCCATGTCATTCTACGATGAGATCCTTGATAAAGTCACAGGGAACGAGGCTTATTCGTTTATGGATGGCTTCTCTGGCTATCATCAGATATGCATCGCGGAAGAGGATAAGAGTAAACCCATCTTGGCGACACGCACCATTTGTAGGGAAATAAACCAACCAATTCAAAAACCACACGTTTCTCTCATCTCGCATGTCTTGTAAGGAGAACGTAGAATGTCTACTTAAAGACCTCTCCCTATGCTTCATTCACTCTCTAGTTACTTTCTTATCATTACTCATTCTCAGTTAGGCGTACAATTGAGATACTTCCTTGACTTGGGACTTGGTCAAATACACTATCAAGAATTCTTATATTATAGGATAATAACCCTCATGCACCTAATACATATAAAAAAATATAATAAAATATAGTAATTTGAAAATTCTTAAAAATTTTAATGATACAAAAGGTATGTAATAAAACATGTATGTGTTTTGTTTTTCTCATATCAAACATCTCTAAGCAACATCTTATATTTTGATTATGAATGAATGATGTTTGAGTCTAAATGAGAGATTGTAGGCTAGATGAAGATATAGGGAATACATAAGTATGTTGTTGCACATGGTCAATATTAATTATAGGATTTTCTTGTTCAAGAAATTGTATAGGTTTTAGTTAGTTGTTTGTGCACACATGTTTATACTTAATGCATAGTATAATTCATTTCTTTTACAAATTATTAATATTTATCAATATTTATAAAGTTTGAAAAAAAAACATAAAAATCAAAGAAATAACTTTTGAGCATATTTTAGAATAAATAAATAAATATAAACAATTAATACTCACATTTAAAATAAAGTTATATACTTTGTGTTTTTTATAAATTGAGTATGCACACAAATATAAGGTTATATATTTTCAAAATAGTTTGAAATAATAATATGAAAAAATTTAAAATAAAGTTATATACTTTGTGTTTTTTATAAATTAAGTATGCACACAAATATAAAGTTATATATTTTCAAAATAGTTTGAAATAATAATATGAAAAAATAAAACTAACATCATTTTTATAATGAAAAAATATTATTATAATTTAAAGCAATGAAATAATGATACGTAATATTATTACTCTTTGAATATTCCCTAAATTCAAGTTATATATATTGAAAATGAACTAATCAATTAATCAATATTTTATGTAATAGTAAATGTATAATCCATTCTAGTTAGATACTCCCTAAATTATTAATCAATACTCCATTCTAGTTATTATTACTCTTTGAATATTTCCTAAATTCAAGTTATATATACTGAAAATGAACTAATCAATTAATCAATGTTTTATTAATCAATGTAATAGTAAATGTATAATCCATTCTAGTTCAAACCAATATCTCATTCTAATTCAAACCAATATCTCATGCTATTAATTTTAAATTTTTATCTTATATAATAAGAAAAAAATATACAAAGCTCCATGCTTATTTAAAAAATCATGGAATTATATTCACTTCTTGTTCCTAACACAATATATTTCCCACGTCCTATTTAAAATGTCATAGTAATTGAATTATATTCCTTGCCTAATACACAATATAGTCCTTACCATGCCTTCGTTATGTTTGTTCATGACAAAGTTTCACTAGAAATTCTTAGACAATAATCCATTTTATTCTATGTCACTATCTGATATGAATAATGTAATGGCATCTATGAGAAAAATTATGTCCTACCCTTATTAAAAATATATTTCATAATTATGCCCATGGAAATACAAGTCAGCCATGAATATTCAAATATATTGGCATTAGGTGCATTTGTATTAAATATTCCAACGTAGATCAGTGTCCCTTGTCATTATTGTTCAGAATGTTTGTATCTGCAATTAGAGATAGGAAGAAATTAGTCCTAGAAAACATTTTAGTAATCATTAAGAAATTCAAAAAGTAATAATTGTTTCATTCTTCATTTGTGAAATTAGTCCTAGAAAACATTTTAGTAATCATTAAGAAATTCAAAAAGTAATAATTGTTTCATTCTTCATTTGTGGTTGTATCTCAATATCAAACATTTTAAATGGATTTGGTTTTGAGTGGCATGAGGTAATTGTAAAATTATTATTTTTTTAAATATTTTCTTATTTTCTTATTCAAGTTTGTGATATAGTATAAAATATAGTATAAAAGAGGAAAATGGATAGAAAATATGCAATGAAAATTAAATCAGTAAAGGAGAAAGATTCATTAACTTTACAATCATATAA
Source organism: Picea engelmannii (assembly GCA_009831015.1). Lineage (NCBI taxonomy): Eukaryota > Viridiplantae > Streptophyta > Pinopsida > Pinales > Pinaceae > Picea > Picea engelmannii. Next base: position 58,967 of record ML783021.1, read on the forward strand.
AACTTAATGAATTTGTAAAAGAAATAATTATCTAATCATATTTTAGAGAACCAATTAAATGAAAATTAAAACAAAGTAAAGAAGAAAGATTCATTATAATCATGCAAAATTTGATGAATTTGTAAATATCTGAAACAAACAAGTGTATGATTATGTCTTAGAAAACCAATTGGATGGGATTTGGGCTTTGATGGCTTACCTTTTTCCATCTTACAATTAATGTGGTATAGTGTAAAAGAGGAAAAGGGATCGTAAATATGCAATGAAAATTAAATTAAAGTAAAGGAGAAAGATTCATTAACTTTATAATGAAAAATTTGTAAAATAAATGTATGATTATATCTTAGAAAAACGAATTGAATGAAAACTAAATTAAGATTATATTTTCGAAAACCAATTGAATGAAAATTAAATCAAAATAAAGAAGAAAGATTCATTAACTTTATAATCATGTAAAACTTGATGAATTTGTAAATATCTAAAACAAGTGTATGATTATGTCTTAGAAAACTAATTGAATAAGATTTGGGCTTTGATGGTTTACCTTTTTCCATCTTACAATTAAAAATTAAAAATAGATATAACAAAATAAGAAAATTCTAGATTTTAATAAAATAAAAATAAAAAATTTACAACTGAATTTAATTTAATTTTTAAAATGGAAAATAAATTCATTTACATTCAAGTCTTATTTTCATATCATAAAATTAATGTACTGTACTATATCAAATACTCTCAAAATTAGTTCTCAATCTTTGGTAATGCTAAATGATTTTTTTAATTATATTTTCATGATTTCCAAAACTTATATATATATATGAATGGGAATATATATCTTTTTGGTTTTTACTTTTTTAATTTGAATAATTTATGTAGTTTTTCTCGATTTTTGGTTAAGGGAACTTTTATGAGGTTTTCAAATGCTCTTTGCAATTTTGAATATTTTTTAGTAAATGAATATATTTATAACATATTAAGGTGTGAAAATTGAAGAGATTTAAATATATTTTAATTTATTTTATTTTTTAAGTTTTATAGTAAAAGTTGATTCTAGAGATAATAATTAATATCATTATTATCAATTAAAAAAAATTATTTTTAAAGTCAATCCAAAATAATAATTGTTACATTTTTTCTCTTCTTCTCAATATGGGCACTCTACCACCTATTCCAAAAAACTAAGCCTAATAGGGGGAGGCCCCCCAAAATCACCCTAGAGATCCTTTACAATTATATGGAATCAATAGAAAAAATGAGAGAAGCTAGAGATGCCAAAATCCAAATAGAGTTAGAATCATTAGAAAAAAGGAGTGAAGAAAGAGGCATAAAACTCCAATTAGAGCTAGAGGCAATGATTGATAAAAAAAAATAGACTCTTCAAAGATACCATTAAAACTCAAATAGAGGATAGATTCTTAGGATTCAAGAGTGAATTGCACACAATGAAGGATGATATTCAAGAAATAGAAAAACATAAACAATCAACCCAAGAAGGAGAGGTTGAATAAAATCACAACTTGAGAGATAGGATTAAAGAGTTAGAAGAAAAACTCACCAACAATTTGACCCTCAATAATATGGAAAACAAATTGGATATCAAACCCATCAAGGATGAAATAAATAATCTAATCGAAATGGACCATGAGTGGAACAAAAGATCCTTGAACCTCATAATTTTTGTTATAAAAGAATACAAAGAGGAGGATATGCTAGCAATAGTAAAAGAATAATTAAATAATAAATCACAAATTGATACAACTTACCTTGTAGAAGCAAAGAGGCTAGGAAAAAAATTGATCACAAAGATAAGTTGATCTCTGTCAAATTAAGTTGTAATGACCATAAATATAGCATATTTAGTAAATCTCCAAGCTTAAAAGGGTCAGGAATATTTATAAATTAAGACCTCATCCCCGAAGACCAAGTTGAATTAAGGAAGGAAGTTTTGAAGCAAACTCCCCTACTCTCCCTCGAGGCTGCTCGACCTCCCGGTCAAGGATTATTAAATATTCTCGAGCTGGATCAACGCCTTGGGACCTTGTTGGTCTCAAACTCAATCAAACATAGGCCATGTTATCTCCCTCAAGATTTTCATGGTCACGATCTGATCATTACCGATTTGTTCGTAGATCGATGGTTCACAGTAATTATGGGCTGCCAACGTGCTTTCTCTTTATCGCAGCGTTCTATCCCCACAATCAGAAAAGTTCTCACCCAACCTCTATTGGATCATGGTCGTTGATCCCCTGTCCTGACGAGATCAACGACTCTAGAAAATAGCAGGCTTCAAACTAGCACGTTCGTTAATTTTTCCTCCACTCCCCGTAATGATTCCCCATCGTCGATTTTTCATTCTCAGATCGATGGTTATCTGTGGGTCCTGCTCTCTTAGCACCCTTTTCTAAATCTCACACTAATGAGTTCTAGCTTATTCCTTGCATGTGACCTTGGTTGTAACCCAGGGCTTAACATTCTGGCACTTTGCAACTTCAGAACCTTCAACAAAAATCAGATCAACTGTCCCTGACCTCCTTCACAATCAATGATCAAGATCCACTTCAGGACTCTGTGCTTCGGGAGTTCGACACTTTCGACCTCCGCTTTCCCCTGGAGTATTATGTACCCGAAGTTCCAGATCAGGAGCCATGCGTCCACCTCAAATCAACGACTCTAGTCCACTTCAGGACTTCAACCTTCGGACGTCTCAACTTCTCCACGCCCACTTTCTCCCAGAACGCTTTCACCCGGAGTTCACAATCTATTGACGTGTGTCTCCTATAGATCTAGGGGTACGATTAACTTTGGCTCTTCAGACTTTGGGAGTTTCAACCTCCTGCGTTTACTTCTTCCCGAAGTACTTCCACCTGAAGTACACAATCTGTTGACGCGTGTCCTTCTGGATCTGACGACCATTATCCACTTTGTCTCTTCGGGCTTCGAGAGTTTCAACCTCATGTGCACTTGTTCCTCCCAGAGTGGTTTCACCTGAAGATGACGGATTCCTGGCACATGTCCTTCTGGATTTGACAGTCTAGATCTTCTCTGCTCACGTCGACTTCCTTTTGAAGTGTTAAGCTTCTGAACTTCCAGATCTCTCGCCACATGCTCTCCGCAATGGACGGTTGCGATCTTCTTCGACCTTCGAGACTTCGAGATTTTGTCACACTCCGCACTTGGAATCCTCCGAAGTGAATTTTCTCAAAGTGTCAGATCTGTCAACACGTATCTCTTGGAAACCAATGGCTTGGATCTACTTTGGCCTTTGGCTCTTCGGGGATTTCACTTTCTCCTTATCCACAAAACTTCTGAAGTACTTTCGCTCCAGAGTTGTGGATCTTATGCCACTTATCCCTATGGATGATGGGCGTCCCTGGCCCCTTTAGTACTTTGGTGAAACCTCGCTCCTATATTCACACAAAGACTTAAAACATGTGCGCTTTTCCCAGTTCCAACGATCTAGAAGGATCCCACTCACTCATGGACGGATCTTAGTCAATGACTCGTGAAACCTTCAGAGCTTCACTCCCTTTGAATATTTATCCCCACTATCTCTCCTGAGCTTTATCCCTCGGATCCTTTGACTTCTCAGAGGGCTTACTCCAACACTTAGTCGAACTTCCAATCTATGCACTCCTTGAAACAGATTCCTACGCAAGACTTAACTTCTTGCGGGTAACTGTGCACACCTTGCAACAATCTCTTTCCACCCTTTTCTATGGAAGTTTCACGCTATCTCTTCTGAGCTTCTGAGTTGAAACAGACTCCATCAACGCACTCCTTGTAGATTGTATGCACACCTTCTCAATGAATAAAAATAATTGAAACTTATCCAAATAATTCACAGTTTCATATGCTCAATGACACAACTCATTCATTCATGAAAACATAAAACAACAGGGAAACTATAAACAGTAGCAACACCATGCATTGGGTTAATATCCCTTTGTTATACTCCTTCCAATGTAAATGGCTACATCCTAATAAAAAAAAAACAACTTACATTCAGTAAAAACTATCTCTTACTAATCTGCAGCTAATCTTACTCAGGTATATAATGCACCTACTTATACAAGAGGTCCTTGTTGGCACAAGGGGCATACCTAGGGTTCAATGCTTCAACAATGCACCAACAAAACCCTAACTATCAGCCCTTTCGGCAATACCTGTGAAGCAGATGAAGTCTCAACCGAGGTAGAGGCATGGGAGGTTGTAGGACTCAGGTGTCTAAAACCAGGCTGGGACACAGATATGTGATTACAATACCTAAAAAAGCACTTAAACAACAATATGTATTAGTTTCTTGAATCTCATTCACATCCCATATTAAACTATTATTATAGATCAACGCAGTAACCATAAAGATAAAGTACTTCCATTCACTTAGCACATAACATCATCTTGGATCTAGCATTCATTTATATTTAATACCATCAAGCACTAAGCAATGACATCAGATGCATTCATCATACATTATAACACAACACTAAGCTAATAAACAACATGAATCATAAATCACATTTCACAAAGCACATCAAGACATAGGATATACGTGGTTCACCCCAATGTGGGGCTACGTCCACCAACTTCTTCTTCTTCTTCTTTATTAGTCTTCAATCTTATTACATTCATCTACTCCTATGCACAAAGCCACAGAGCTAAACTCCACAAAGGACAGGAGATCTACGCATTGTGCGCCAGACCCTCCTTCCGAAAATTAGGTCAAGGCATAAAGCCCCACTTTAGATAGTTTGTTTTCACAAAGCCACTTACAACCTCTTGCACTAAGCTAACATTAACACTTACAACATATGGTGCACATAGCCCACTATCATCACCACTTATTACATCGCTTAGCTACTTATTTATACATTTACAAAAAGGCCTAAACATGGGTAAACCCATGGGCTAACATCCTATAATGCGTTACATAAACCCTAAAACCCTTTGTTGGGTCCACAAGCCCTCAAAATGAGTGAGATCTCGCGATCTCGACTTCGCCTGGGTGCTCCATCTTTGACCAGCTTGTTGAAGTCCCAAAAATGGTCAAACACGACCAATGTTTCCGCAAAACTTGGTCAAGGGCCAACATACCCCCAACACTCACATGTGACTCGTCCCAAGTCACTTGGATCTAGGCAACACTCCTTCAAAGGAATCGAGCTTAGCTTGAGCTGCCTTGACTTGTTGCTTCGCCAAAGCCTCCTGCTCAATGAACTCATGAATCAGTTGCTCTATAATAGGACCTTCCAGGTGTTTTTCCACTATCATAACTATCTGGTCTAGTTGGGATCCTTGTCCTTCAGTCTCTTCAAAAAGTGTGTAGGCTTCGTCCTGTACCAACTGTAATCTCTGTGTAACTTCCGTGACTATGATCTAGATGGAAGTCGTCTGTTGTTAGACTATCATTTCTCCTGTGATCTCTTCATTTTCTCAATTGCAGTGAGTGACTTCATCTGTGCCTAGACGATGGAGGCCTGTTGCTGCACCTCCTGGAGTTGTGCTTCTAGTTTCCTCAGCTCCATATCTTCTGTGAGGAATTTGTAGGTCTGCACACTACGATCACTCAATTTCTTACATTCCTAGGTGAGTGCCCTGAACCTTCCAACTACACTCCTGGAAGCTTCGTCCCTTTGATCGCACACTTCTTGTGGAGTGCTTGGCACTACTTGAAGCTCCAACTCCATTACTCATGCTTAAAGTTGTTGAATGGCCTCAACGAGCTTCCCCACTTGCATCTCGACTGAATCAGGTTTTTCCTGTGCCCAACACATCACAAAATTAAGTTCTTTAGTCACTGCATCTTTGACCGTAGTCTGCTTTGCGAGCAGCTGGTCTTTTTCTTTCTGCATGATTGCTTTTTCCTCCTCAAACATCGCCCGAATTTCATCTTTCTCCTTCTCATAGGAGGTTATGTAAGACTACGCAACTCGTATTTTCTCTAAGACCTCCTCCTTTTCTTTCTTTAAGGCATCTGTAGCCTTCTCCTTCTCTTCATGGACTCGATGAAGTCAAGCCTCTGTTGCATATTCTAGTCTTCATAATTAGGTGGGCTCATCCCCCAATTCTGCAATCTTCAATGATGAGGGTGTAGTAGATACTGCTCGACTTGAATGAATAGCTTGATGTATGTCTTTGAACTCCTTCTTGATTCATTCATAAAGTGTCTCCTGCTTTGCTCAATGTCTCTGCAAAATATCCTCTGAAGCATCCTCCACGACTGCGATGATTAGACTGACATCGTCCTCTGTGAGCACATTCTTCGATTGAGGCTTATTAGCATGGGTCTTCTTTCTTGCTGAGGGTTTCTGCGGAGAAACCTTCCTTTTCTTTGATGTTTCGTCCTCGGTAGGGGGATACTTCGGCAGTGTAACATCGCCTTTGTCTTTATTTTCTCCTTCCTCCCATCCTTCTTATTTATTCACTTTGCCTCCTCCTCCTCCTACGGGTGAGTCGGGCTTACTTTCTTCTGAGGCATTGTCCTCCTCATCAGTTTCTATGTTCTGCACTTCCTCCTTTTTCTTCTTTTTCTTCACGCTAGTATGTCCATCATGTTTGACCCGAGTGACCAAGGGACTTCAGATCATGTTGGGGTCAGAGATTTATGCATCCTCAACTGGTACAAGGAACTCTGTTGGGCATTCTTTGGTGATCTCCTCCATATATTCATCGGTTATTTTATAATAGGACTGCAATTCCTCCTTACTCTCATCCTTGCGCATGGTGATGTAGATAAAGTGTCGATCTGCATGGAACTTCTCTAGCGGTCTGTACTGGTGTAATGTATTCAGTGTCATGCATGGAAATGCTTCAATAGAATGCCTCAATTGCTAGTAGTAAGCATGGAAAACAACGTTTGACTGCCACTGCTTCGACATATCATTTGTATACCACAAGGTAGAGAACCTTGTGGCCAATGAATCTGATGGATCAACTTCTGTAAATGTCACTCATTCTGGCATCTCCCACGCAACAAATTTGATCAGTACTAGTAACCAACTGAAATGGAATTTATAGCCCTGATCCTGCGCTTCGCGGCATTCCTTTTCGAGCTCGTTGACGAGGTAACTCACTCACTTCATTTGCATCCCCTCCACGGACTTTCCTATGAGGTCTAATATGAATCCAATGACCTGTGTGGGATGGTTCTTTCTTATGAGCTTATCAGCTATAAGTTGACAAGCTAGGTGCATTGCGCCATCCTGGATGGAGGATACCTTGTAGACTCACTTTCCCTTATCTACATCACCATAATCCTCCTTTATGCATTGTGCCAGGGAGCAGTCTGACGTCTTCCCTGGGTAGAACTATTGAGGGTCTAGTCCCTACATGCTTAGTCCTATGATTAGGTGGATCAGCGATAGATCCATAGTGACGCGCTTGTCGATCCATAGAAATCCTTCATGATAGCACAACAGGAGGAGTTTAACGTTGGCATTAACCTCTTGATTTCGGTCAAAGTGAGGGATCTTCATCACGTTCAGTATTGTTGACTGCGTGAGCTCTTTAATCCACGGCTGGGAGACTATCTGATGCTTCTTCCCATTCGTCTTCATCAAATACCTATGCAGCACGAGCATCACTTAGTTCTTCATGTCGCTGAGGTTAAAGTCATTGTTCTTCAAAGCAGGGATCTATCCTAACTGGGGTCCAACTATGTGTATCCCCTTCGATATGTACGTAGTGATCAATGTGTACTCAAAGTCATGTGGGAAACTGTCATGACTAACTGTACCAGCCAAAGGTGGTATAAAATCTGGCAAGACCAACGGGATCTACTTCGTGTTAGCCAGATCGTCGCGGTGCTTGCTTCGCTTCTCAGTCCCAGCCCGACTAGAATGATGTCCAATCGAGGGGGATATTTATAGTCCCCCAGTCGATGAAGCCTATATTCCTACAGACATAACTCTCTTAACCATGAGCTCCACGAGAATCTCCTCCACAGACTTCTCTAACGCGCTATGTTCTCCCGACATTCATACTTGTAACCAAATAGACCCGGTAGGCAAACGGACAAGCAGGGTAATCAAACAGATGGAGAGGTCTAGAAATCACAGTGCGATATGCAATCAATTCTCTGTTATCTTGGATAATCACGGGTGGAAAAAAGTGGTCCCGGCGCAATGTCCGACGGGTTAAATAAACAAGCATCGTAACAGATTCCTCCATTGGGCAGGAATGCATTAATCAATGCGAATAATTTCATTATGGAATGGTCTCAACGGTCCAAAGGAGGTCTTTCCTTCAATAACTGTGTTTCTAGTCATTTTGGAGCGTTATTCTAACGGTCGAGGTGCCTCCAATGGTCATATAGCTTCATTGTGTCGAAGTCCCATTCTTTGTGGTTCTGCTATTTCAACGAGGTTCAACTTCTGCAGATCTTCCTCCTGTGAAGTATTTTCTGGAGCCTCCTGTAGTTTTTCTAGCTTGGCTTTCTTCTTACTGAGTTTCCTTTCCTTCTTTCCTGTGATCTGAGCCTCGGGATTCCTCTTTCCATGCTTATGCTTATCTTTTCGTAGCATAGTGACTTCACGTTGTTGATGTTCTTTCAAAGGTTTCAAAGGTAATACCTCTTTGCCTACTAGGTCCTGGGTGGACATACTTTCTTCTTGCATGGATGGGTCCTTCAAACCTTCTTGCGTTATTTCAAATTTGACAACTAATCCTCTTTCCCTCTGTTGCTTCGACTTATCCTCTTGTTCTTCTATTACTCACTCTATTTTTCTGGTTATGAGGTCCCTTAGTTCTTTCTTTTTCTATTCTGTGGCTTCCTCCTCTGCTTTCCTTTTGATCTGATCCTTCTCAATCCAAGTCTTTCCTAAAAAAAGTGGAAAAGGGGAGTTGTTCTCAATAAAATTAATGACTTCAAACTCTTCTTCAGTCAATGTTTCATGAGAAATGATAGGTATGTTAGTAACTCTTCCACATAGGGTTATCATCTTTCCTTTAAACAAGACTATCCTTCCCAATGAAGGTATCATAACAGGCTTTCCCAAAATTTCCCAAGTGCTTTCTAGCATAATATTCACATATGTTTCTCCATCCAATACATAGTCGATGTCGAAGTCTTCAATTCTTGTAACTATGCATTGTTTTTCTTTCAACATCTATGATAAACTGATGTCCTTGTGGTCATCCATTGCTTCTTTTAACCGTACTAACATAGTTTGAGATTTATTTGATTCTTTCTCTTTCTGATTCTCTAACATATCCTTAGTCTCTTGACCTTCTTTATAGTTTTCTTATCTCATTTTCATCTTTTCAACTTTAGCAATCATTCTTGGACAATCCTGAACCTCATCACCAATAGCTTTACAACAAAGACAAATAGGACCAGTACTAGGGCATTCCTTAGCAAGATGTCCCAATCTTCTACAATTGTAACATAGTGTTAATCCTCTTTTTATTTTAAATGATCCACAACCTCTCCTGTACTACGCACTGGGATCACAGTGATGGACCTACAATCTGCAAAAATTCTTTCTAGGTTCTTGCATCCACTTATTAGTCCAAAAATTCTTTCTATGCATAGGAATAACATATCTTTCTCTATCTCTATCAAATTTATTCAGATCAACTCTTTCCTCTAATTGTTCCCTAACATTCAGGCTAGGAAAAAATCTATCAAACATACCTAGATTCATACTTTCGAAGAAAAAATTTCCACCTATCTTACCTTTACCAGAGAAAAAATCTTTAAGATCTTACCTCTTTTCTTCAGATCCAGTTTCTTTCTTAGCACAAAGCTTCACAATTCAAGTATAGTACTGCGCACTACAACAACAGATCTATACACAGAGCATTTTGTTTTCTTCATTTCCTAGCAATCATAGTTTCAATTCCCGGCAGCGGAACCATTTGTTGGCACAGGGGCGGACCCAGGGTTCAATGCTTCAACAATGCACCAACAAAACCCTAACTACCGGCCCTTTCGGCAACACCTGCGAAGTAGATGAAGTCTCACCTAAGGTAGAAGCAGGGGGGGTTGCAGGACTCAGGTGTCTACAACCAGGATGGGACATAGATATGTGATTACAATACTTAACAGAGCACTTAAACAACAATATGCATTAGTTTCTTGAATCTCATTCACATCATAGATTAAACCCTTATTACAGTTCAGCGCAGTAACCATAAAAATCAAGTACTTCCATTCACTTAGCACATAGGATCAGCTTGGATCTAGCATTCATTTATATTTAATACCATCAATCACTAAGCAATGACATCGGATGCATTCATCATACATTATAACACAACACTAAGATAATAAACAACATGAATCATAACTCACATCAAGACACAGGATATACTTGGTTCACCCCAATGTGGGGCTACATCCACCAACTTCTTCTTCTTCTTTATTAGTCTTTAGTCTTCTTACATTCATGTTCTCCTATGCACAAAGCCATAGAGCCAAACTCCGTAGAGGAGAGGATATTTGTGCGTTGTGCGCCAAACCCTCCTTCCCAAAATCAGGTCAAGGCATAGAGCCCCTCTTTACACATTTTGTTTGCACAAATCCACTTACAACCTCTTGCACTAAGCCAACATTAACACTTACAACATATGGTGCACATAGCCCACTATCATCACCACCTCTTACATCTCTTAGCTACTTTTTTATACATTTACAAAAAGTCCTAAACATGGGTAAACCCATGGGCTGACATCTCATAACCCATTACATAAACCCTAAAACCCTTTGTTGGATCCACAAGCCCAGAAAATGATTAAGATCTCGCGATCTCGACTCCACCTGGGCGCTCCATCTTTGACCAGCTTGTCGAAGTCCCAAAAATGGTCAATCACGACCAATGTTTCCTCAAAACTTGGTCAAGGTTCAACAGTCCTCTCGGGTTTCCTCCAACTACCTTCCTGGTCGAAATTAAATTCTAAAGCTACTTAAGTCCTATTACATAAACGGATGTGACAAAAAATTTAAGGTGAATCTCCAGAACCACGCCAAAATCAAATAACTAAAGGACGATCTGATCTCTTATGGTTTTTACGCGATCGTTCAACCTCCTCCCATTAACTTCTATGATTCATATTTTACTCAGAAGTTCTCTAAGATACACCATCTTTCAAAATTTTAAATTTTACTCAAAAGGCATGCTAAGCGTTGTGATGTCATCCCATGTGGCTTTGGTTGACGATGCTCATGCATCATACTCCTCTGGGAAGAAAAATCATGGACTCATGTCCATGAGCTCCTGCACTGACCTTCCATGCTTCTGGACATCAGCTTCACTTACCCAACTTGCATCTTCTATCAGGTGGCCCTTCCACTTGACCAAATAATCAAAATAGGTCTTCCTCGTGGTCTTCTTGCCAATCCTCTGATCAACGATCTTATCCATCTGTGTATTTTTTTCTGCAAGAATCTTCTTCTCCCATTGAATCTTCTCTTGATATCCCGATCTCTCTGTGTCATCTTTCATGTAAGGATACAGGTCTAAAACATTGAATATGGATGATATTCCCACATCCTATGGCATCTCTATCTTATAAGCATTGTTACCAAATTTTCTTAGGATCTTGCATGGTCCAATCGTCTTCAACTTCAGCTTTTTATATGTTCCTCTTGGGAACCTTTCCTTCCTCAAGTGTGCTAATACTTGATCTCCCACATCAAATTGAAGTTCTCTTTTGTGTTGATCAACTCTTCATTTATACTCTGCATTGTTGTTCTGCAATTGCTCACTGATATGATTATGAAGCTTCTACATTTTTGCAGTGAAGTCTTCTTCTCCAGCACTTCTAAATTCACTTTGCTCCATGTATCTCAAATCTGATACCCCTATTGGAATCATCCCATAGGCTATTTGGAATGGGATTTTTCGTGTACTTATTTTTGGTGAGTTATTATATGCAAACTCTGCTTGTGACAGAATTTGATCCCACTGGCTATGATGTTCAATGACCAAACTTCTCAGCAAATTTCTTAAAATCTTATTTACCACCTCAGTTTGTCCATCTTTCTGAGGGTGATATGTTGAACTAAAAGATATTGGAGTCCCCAGCTTCTTCCATAATGTCCTCCAGAAATGTCCAACAAATTTAGTATCTTTGTCTGAAACAATGGTCCTAGGCAATCCATGAAGTCTCACAACTTCCTTGAAAAGAAAAAATGCAACATGTGTTGCATCACTGGTCTTTAGGCATGGGATAAAATGTGCCATATTTGAGAATATATCAACCACAACAAACATGGAATCATTCCCCCTCTGGTTTCTTGGAAATCCCAACACAAAATCCATGCTTATTGCATCCCACGGCCTATCTGGAATAGGCAATGGCTGATACAATCCAGTGTTTTGTTTCCTTCCTTTTGCATACTGGAAAATATTACATTTTTTTCACAAATCTCTTCACCTTTTCTCTCATACTTGGTCAATAGTATGAACTGTTCAATTGTGCAAACATCTTGTCATGGCCGACATGTCCTGCTAGACCTCCACTGTGTTTTTCCTTCAACATATTTTCCCTCATCGAGCACCTTGGTATGCACAATTGGAAATCTTTAAAAAACAATCCATATTGAATCATGTAATATGTCCATTGTCTTCTGTCTCTGAGCAAGGGATTTTCACATGCTTCATATGCTCCCTTAAAATCTCGATCATCACAATACATATCCTTAAGTTGTTCAAACCCCAAGGTCTTGACCTGAAATTCCTACAGAATCAGACATCTCCTACTCAATGCATCAACAACTTTGTTAGCATTACCAGAAATATGTTTAATGAAAAAAGTGAAATTTTGCATAAACTCTATCCACTTAGCATGTCTCTGGTTTAACTTTTCCTATCTAGTTATGAATTGTAAAGCTTGGTTATCACTATACAAGAAAAATTCCTTTGGAACAAGTTAGTGCCTCCATTTATTCAAGGCTTGAATTATGGAATAAAATTATTTGTCATATGTGGAGTAATTTCCCTTAGTCTCATTCAGCTTCTCACTGAAATATGCAACATACCTATTGTATTGTCTCAAAACCACTCAAATTGCAACTCCACTCGCATCACTTGAAATGTTTTCCCAAAATTTGGCAAGACCATAATTGCTCGTTCTATTATCTTCTCCTTCAATATAGTGTAACTTTTCTCAGCTTCTTATGTCCATTTAAAAGACTTATGTCTCTTCTTCACTGTATCCATCATTGGTGCACAAATTCCACTGAAATTTCTAATGAAATTCCTATAGAAATTGGCTAATCCATGGAAGCTTCTCACCTCAAACATACTCCTTGGTGTTGTCCATTCTTTGATTTCTCTAACCTTCTCGGGATACATCTTCAATTCATTTGAAGAGATCACAAAACCCAAGTAAATGAGTTATGTCTTCGTAAAATAGGAATTCGTCATATTTATCAACAACTTCTCCTATTGTAGTCTCCTCGTCACTAATGTCAAATGTCTCAAATGCTCTTCTTTAGTTTTACTAAAGACCAGTATATCATCCATATATACAATCACAAACTTACCAATGAAATACTTCAATACTTCATTCATCAATCTCATAAAATTACTTGGGGCATTTGTTAATCCAAATGGCATACCAAGCCACTCATACTACCCCTCATTTGTCTTAAAGGTTGTCTTCCACTCATCACCTTCTCTCATTCTTATATGGTGATATCCACTTTTCAAATCTATCTTTGAAAAACAAATTGCTCCACTTAAGCAATCCATTAAGTCATCTATTCTAGGAAAATGAAATATGTACCTGATGGTGATCTTGTTTATGGTTCTTGAGTCTATACACATTCTCCATCCTCCATCCTTCTCTGGACTCAACACAATTGGTATTATGCATGGAATCAAGATTTCTCTCACCAAACCCTTGTCTAATCATTTCTAGACTTGTTTCTTTACCTCCTCATTCTCTTGAGGTGTCAATTTGTATGCTGCTTTTTTTGGCAGACTTGCTCTTGGTATCAAGTCAATATGATGGTTGATACTTTTGATAGGTGGAAATGAGTTAGGCAACTCATCCACTACTATGTCATCAAAATTCTCCAACAACTCTTGAACTTCTTCAGGCAAATCATCCATAGAAGTACTTGCAAGGACCACTCTAGGTTTCCTCACCACAACAAACTACATCTCCTATTCCTTCTTAAATTCACTCAAGAGTTCCTTCCCACTCATGAGAAGTATGCTTGTGTTGCCTTCTTCTTTTACTTTCTTCTCCTCTATTGGAAACAACATATGTGTCCTACCATTATTTTCCAAAGTGTGAGTGTTCTTTCTCCCATCATGAATGACATTCTTTTCAAACTTCCATGGTATTCCCAACAAAACATGACATACATCCATGGGAATTATATCACACAGAATCTCATATCTATATCCACCTATTTAAAATTCGACAAGGCATTGTTTAGTTACCATTACCTGGTATCCTTTTTGCAACCATGAGACCTTATATGGATTTGGATGTGAATTTGTCTCCAACTCCAATGTCTCCACCTTCTCTTTGGATACTAGATTATTAGTGCTCCCACTATCAATTATCACCTTGCATACTATGTCTTTAGTCTTGCAAGTTGTCCTGAAAAAACTATTCCTCTGCACTGGTTTTTCAACTTTTGGTTTTGGCTTCAAGAGAACCTTCCTCAACATCTGATATTTTCCATCCTATGAACCTTTTTCTTCAACATCCCTTTTTCGTTCTTCTGAAAGGTGAATGTCACCTCCTCTTTCTTTCTTTCTCTCAGGACATTCCCAAGACTTGTGTCCAGGTTTTCCAAAGGTATAACATATTATCTCTCCTCCTCTGCTTCTTCCTCTTCCTCTGGAAAAATAATTTCTTCCACCATGTTGTCTCCCTCTAGAGCTTCCTCCTCTTTCTGAGTGACAGTGGGCTTTCTCATCCTCACCCTTGGGCTTCTGTGACTTATCATGAGAAACTCCTTTACCTCTGTTCTGGATTCTACCTCTTCCTCGCTAGCTTTGTTTTCTGGCCAAATTCAGTTCATATTGATATGCCTCCTCTATTTTCCTCACCAACAACATCCTGATTTCATCCTAGATTTCATATCTCAGACCATTTATGTACTTGGAAAATTTATCTTTATCTCTCCCTCTGTCCAGTCCTAATGTTCATCTTGTAAAACTCTTTTGTGTACTCTTTCACTGTCATTCCCTTCTGTCTCAGATTCTTCATCCTCCTAAACATATTTATCTGATAATCCTTGGGCATGAACTTATCCTTTAGCTTGGCTACCATTCTATCCCAACTCTTAATCTTTTGCTTACCTTTTCTTCATCTATAAACCTACAGTTCATCCCACCAGAATGTTGCATGTCCTTTCAGTCTGGTGATATCATGTATCACCTTATTGTCCTCAATGACATCTTCATAATCGAAATACTTGTCCATGGACCTTATCCAGTCCAACAAATCTTTATCATCCAAATTTCCTTCATACATTGGGATGTCTATCTTTGCTATATCTACCAACTTCAAAACAACTTTTAGTAAGCGTTCTTTGATAGCATCTCCCCCTACAACTTTTTCAACCTTTGTCTCTTCACTTTCTTCCTCACTGACATCTCCAACGTCAGGTGCTCTCCTCTGTGCTACTTCCATTGCTTCCAACCTTGCACGCAGTTCCCTCATTTCCCTTTCGACAAATCGATTGACTACAGGTGGCTTCACATGTCTACTCCATGGAATTATGATAACTGGTTCTTGCACATAGAGTATAACTTTGAGTTCTTTTAGGCTCTGATACCACTTGACACAGACCCCCCTACTCTCCCTCAGGGTTGCTCGACCTCCCGGTCAAGGATCGTTAAATATTCTCAAGTTGGATCAGCTCCTCGAGACCTTGCTAGTCTTAAAATAAATCAAACACAGGCTTTTTTATCACCCTCGGTATTTTCATGTTCACGATCTGATCCTTATCGATTTTTTTGTTGATCGACGGTTCACAGTAATTGTGGGTTTCCAACAAGCATCTCTTTATCGGAGAGTTTTGTCATCGTAATCAGAAAAGTGTTCACCCAACCTCAATTGAATCGTGGTCATTGATCCTCTGTCCCGATGAGATCAACGACTCTAGAAAATAGTGGGTTGCGAACTAGCACGTTCGCTAATTTTTCCTCCACTCCCCGTAATGATTCCCCACCGTCAATTTTTCATTCTCAAATCAATGGCTATCCGTTGGTCTTGCTCTCTTAGCACCCTTTTCCAAATCTTACACTAATGGGTGCTAGCTTCTTCCTTGCATGTGACCTTAGGTTGTGACCAAGGCTTAACTTCCTAGTGCTTCGCGACTTCAGAACCTTCCACCAAAATCATATCAGCAGTCCTCGACCTCCTTCGCAATTGACGATCAAGATCCACTTTGGGACTCCGTGCTTTGGGAATTCAACACTTTCGACCTTCGCTTTCCCATGGACTATTCCGTACTCGAAGTTCCAGATCGAGTGCCATGTGTCCACCTCATATCAATGGCTCTAGTCCACTTCAGGACTTCGACCTTCAGACTCCTTGAATTCTCCACGCCCATGTTCTCCTGAAACACTTTCACCCAGAGTTCAAAATATATCGACGCGTGTATCCCACAGATCGAGGGCTATGATTAACTTCAACTCTTCAGGATTTGGGAGTTTCAACTTCCTATGCTTTCTTCTTCCCAAAGTACTTCCATCTTAAGTACACGATCTGCTAACGCGTGTCCTTATGGATCCAATGACCACTATCCACTTTGGCTCTTCGGGCTTCGGTAGTTTCAAACGCCTGTGCACTAGTTCCTCCTGGAGTGGTTTCAACAGAAGATGAAGAATTCCCACCACATGTCCCTCTGGATCTGACAGTCCAAATCTTCTCTGCTCATGTCGACTTCCTTTTGAAGCGTTAAGCCTCCAAACTTCTGGATCTCTCGCCACGTGCTCTCTGCAACGGATGGTTGTGATCTTCTTCGACCTTCGAGACTTCGAGATTTTTTCACAATCCGCACTTGAAATCCTTCGAAGTGAATTTTCTCGAAGTCCCAAATCTGTCGACACGTATCTCCTGGCAACCAACGGCTTGGATCTACTTCGTCTCTTCGACGATTTCTCTTTCTCCTTGTGCACAAAACTTCTGAAGTACTTTCTCTCCGAAGTTGTGGATATTATGCCACCTTTCCCTCTAGATGATGGATGTCCCTGGCCTCTTCGGGACTTCGACAAATTTTCACTCCTATGTTCACACAAAGACTTAAAACTCATGCACTTTGCCTAGATCCAACTGCAAGATACCAGATATATAAAATATGCAGAACATAAACGAAATGCTAGAAATAACAGAATAACAGTGAAATATCCAGCATAATCTTCAC
>ML783021.1:109744-124793 GCA_009831015.1 Picea engelmannii
GGCTAGGGTGCGAACGTGGTCTTAAAGAAGGAAAATGGATGAGTTCTCGATCCTTCTAGAAGGGAATCTTCTAGAAGGATGAGTTGGCTTTCGAATGGTTGGCAAAATACTGGCTTTCCAGATATATTGGGATCATTCCCTATTCAAGTAACTAATGTATCTTCTTCTATATATTGAGGAGATGGCTCATGAAAAAGGTTAAGCATAAGCAAGCTAGCAAGAGATTGATAGGAGAATTGTTAGAAACCTGTATGGAGAATTGATGCTACAGCAGCAAGAGATTACAGCAAGGTCATCACAAGTGGTTGATTTTCTTCATGCATGAGCAAGTGTGTGTGTCAGAGCTAGAAGCCATCGAAAGGAGACCTGCGACATCAAGGCTCAAGTTGTAAGTTTCTCTTTCAATTAATCAATACAGTAATATGTCCCTTTCCCATAAAGATGATGTCACTTTATTACATGACTCCTTGATCACATGTATAGATTAGCTATTGAATATATTAATCTGTCTTTACTTTGATTGGTTTGTTCTGTCGTGATCTGAACGGAACAAGAGCATTGAAGAAAAGCTTGGAACAACAGAGACTTAGGAAAGCGTTCATAAGGTATGACCATATTCCTTTATCTCTTAATTCATTCAACAAGCTAGATCTAGGGAAAAAGTAGTTTTCTGTCATGCTTTGTTCTAAATCCAGGTGGATTTAGGGAGATCGGTTCGTGTCTGCACTTACGGATTAATCCATAAACAAAAACGGCCCTGGAAGTACAACAAGATACGATGACATGAAAGCATACAAAATAATCCAGTTGGATTAGGTGAGATGCCACCAATATTCACCTGGAAGATGTGTAGGGATTTAGACAGGCCCAAAAGTGTAGAACCCACAATTACAAAGAAGTACAAGAACGTGTTGAACTAAAAACAAACAAGAGGAGACAATTGAAATAAGTGGGTGGCCACCAATAGCCAACTAGATCAGTTACACGGGTGAATGGAACAAGCTCTAACTTGCCAACAACAATTTTCTATTCAAGGCATTGTAATTTGTGATGCTGGTGAGTTAGACGGGTGGATATTGTTACTTTGATGCTAGATTATTGTAATATATAAGTTATGCCAATATTAACAAGAATGTAATGATTTATTTAATTGTATATAAGAAAAAATATAACATTTGAACATTGTACGATGGAATCATAGTAATCTAAAATTTAGACTGGAATAGACCATCTTTAACCCGGTGATGGGACCTAAATCCAACATGACGATCTTAGTTCCTACTAATGCATGTTTCTCGTGGCCCCAATGTTCTTTTAACGACTTTCTTAGAAGTATACTTTCATTAGGATTTACCTAGCACTTCATCTTCTCTTTTGTGATAATGAAATTTAAGGAATTCATTGAGAGACTATTCAATGCTCTTTTTCTAAACTGTGGTTTAAGTGTAGTAATATGGCACTTCACCTGTGGTTTAAGTGTAGTAATATGGCACTTCACCTTGAACCTTTTAGTTGACTATTGGTAAATTAATCTATGGTGTTGAAATTGTTCTATTCTCCATAAACTCAATTTTGTTTTTATAATCAGTGGCAATTTTCTACGAGTTATCATTTTTTTTCGCCTCATCCTTTCACATTTTGTTATGTTCAATAGTTCTTGTCTATCCACATTTAATTTCGAATGATTGGTTGTTCGATTGAAATATTTCTTATGAAGTGGATTTGTTCATGCCTCAGAGTACATATTTTATAATTTACTTCACGCTAGATAATACAAATCATATAAAAGTTTAATTGGATTTGTAGTAATACATATAAATGATTAAAAATGTACAACTGAACTTCAATATAACACTATACACATCCATAGTTGCACAATGTAGCATTATACATATAAAAGTACGAGACACATTTGTTTTCCTATAGTTTAGTCGCACTATTCTTAATAAATTATTAAAAATAATATTACTTAAATTAAATCTTTATAAATAAATATTTCGTGTAAAGTTGTAAAAATTTTCGGAAATGAACTAGAAAATGATGTTGACTTATTATGGTTTATGGCTTAATATATGATATTTTGAACTACATAAAAAACAAATAAATAAGTAAAAAATTTCGGAAATGAACTAGAAAATGATGTTGACTTATTATGGTTTATTGCTTAATATATGATATTTTTGACCTACATAAAAAAACAAACAAATAAATAATGGTGTTAATAATTATAAGTGAATTGATTTTATTATCTACATGTTTTCATGAAAATATGTATTACTTACATGGAAGCTATTCTCTATCGTGATAGGTAAGCTTTTAGTCTTTCAATGTCGTTTCAAGCATGATGATCAACTAATTAATGAAATTGCAGAATGAGAGCATGGCTTTCGTTCACATAGCATTAATATGTGTGATCTGGATTTATGAGTGGAACGAATTAACTAACAGACCGAATACAATAACACAGAGATACAGAGAAAAAACAACAGATATCCAGTGAACAATAACTTCTATTGAATAAATGAAATAGGATGAAACTATAAAACTACAGAACTAAAAACAACTTGCTCGAATGGTGGTAGCTATATCTGAGAAGAGATGTGGCCTCTACGCACATTCATCTGAGTAGAATGATTACAATGAGGCTCTAGAGGCCTTTTTAACATTACTCATGAATTCCAAAACCCTATACATCCAAAAACCTAACCCTGGGAGGTGAAACACCAAATTTTATGTGGGTCCCGCGGGATAATTTGGTACCTCAACTTCCCAGGGCCGCAATTTTGCATACGACCTCTGTTGTAGGCGTGTGGGAGCCCATTGGAAAGGTCTTTTTGAGAACTACACATTATTACATCAAACTCTAACTCCGTCTACAGTTTGATTGTGGCAAGACAAAAAAACATTGTTAAGGGCCCCAATATTTATGAGCAGAACTAGCTAACTAACAGATTGAATACAATAACACAAAGATAAGGAGAACAACAAAAGATATCCAGTGAAAAATAACTTATATTGAATAAATGAAATAACGTGAAACTGTAAAACTGTAGAATTGAAAACAACTTGCTCAAATGGTGGTAGCTATCTCTAAGAAGAGATGTGATTGCTACGCGTATCCATCTGAAAAGAATGATTACAATGAGGCTCTAGAGGCATTTTAAACATTACTCATAAATACCAAAACCCTAGAAATCCAAAAACCTAACCCTAGGAGGTGAAACTCCAAAAGTTATGTGGGCCCCATTGGGTAAGTTGGTACCTCAAATTCCTAGGGTCGTAAATTTTATATACGACCTTTATTTTAGGGGCATGATAGCCCATTGGAAAGGTATTTTCGAGAACTACACATTATGTTGTCAAAATCCGAGTCTGTCTACATTTTGACTATGGCAAGCCAAAAAAACACTCTTTAGGGCCCCAAAATGAACCTAGAAGTATAGAAAGATGTGTTGACATGAAAAATTCCAAAATAATCCAATTGCATTAGGTGGGCGGACACCAGTCTCCACTTGGAATATTGGTAGGGATTTAGACATCCTCGAAAGTGTAGAACCCACAATTACAAAGAAGTAGAGAAGAACATGTTGAACCAAAAAAAGTGAAGAGGATCCAGTTGGAATAGGTGGGTGGCCACCAATATCCACCTGGATCAGTCCTCCCCCCTTAGGAAAAAATGGTCTCCATTGAGTTGAGTTCCCCCATCAGGTGAGGAAACTTCTATTGAATTTGGTCATGGTTGAGCCACTTGCCTTGGTGTAGGAGCTCCCCTGCCTTGACAACCCGATAAAGTTGGATCCTCTACTGGCGAGTGTTATTGACTTGTGTGTCCACTATCTGATCAGTGGATGCTTGTTCCATGCAATCAGGGTTGAGCTCTATTGGTGTTAGTTGTTCTACGATCTTTGAGGTGTCAAATACGGGTGGAATATATGGTCGAAGGAGGTCCACATTGAACATTGGGTGAAATCCAAGAAAGGGTGGAGTGTTGAGCTCAAAATAATTGCTACCCACAGCCTTGGTGATAGTGTAAGGCCCATAGCGCAGTGAGAAGAGCCTCCAATGGGACCCTATAAGGTTCTCTTCATAAAAATGTAACTAGACCTTGTCCCCTACCTAAAATTGGTCCGGTACCTTGTGTTGATCATGACACTACTTGTACTTAGCATTGGATTTCTACAAAATATCATGGACATGTTGGAGGATGTGTTGAATCTGCTCAATGAATCTGGTGGTTTTTTTGGCCTCAGATTGAACATGGGAAGATTCTACCTATGTGGTTGCAAGAGGTAGTGCAACATCAATGGGACCCAAGGGTTGGAATCCCAGCCCCACCTGAAATGGGATAAGGTCGGTGGAGCTATGGAGATCCCTGTTGTAGTTGTGCTAAACATAGGGAAGACTCTCATCCCATGTACACAGATTCTTAGAGTTGTACATGTGCATGATATGAACAATCATCCAATTGAAAACCTATGTTTGGTCATCGGTTTGGGGGTGGAAAGTAGTGGATTTAGTGATCTTGGTGTCCAACAGTGACCAAACACTCGACCAAAATGTGTTGAGGAACTTGTTGTCCTGATTGAAGATGATGGTTTGTGGTATCCCAAAATGGACCCACACACATTCGAAGAATAACTTGGTAGCATCGACTGTTGTGATACTCTTCTTGCAGGCTGTGAGGATGGCCATCTTCGAAAATCGATCAAATACCACAAATACAAAATCATTTCCTTACTTGGTGGATGGAAGGATAGACATGTAATCCATCGAGATGGATTCCCAAATCCTCTCGAGAGTAGGAAGAGGGGTGTATAAGTCTTGTTTCTTGATTTTTTTCTTGGAAATGACACAGATAGTGCAAGATCTAATATACTTGTTGGCGTCATGTCGAACTTTTGGAACATAAAAATGTTTTTGCAGAACAACCATAGTTTTCTCCATGCAAAAATGTCTTGCCATCTGTCTATAGTGAGCCTCCCAAATTAGATTTGTACGCTCGTTTCCAGGAACACAGAGATGACCCATATGGTATAACAACCCATCGTGAATGTGAAAATTAGTGACATTCACGCCTCTACCTAAGAGTTGATAGGTGGTGGCGAAGTCTGTATCTTGTTGATAAATTTGGGGGCACTCAGATGCCTCATGTCCACAGGAATGGAGCACAGTGGTGAGTGCGGACACAGGAGGTCGACTGAGGTAGTCAACAACACAATTTGTGCTCCCTATCTTATACTTGATGTTGAAATGGAATTGTCGCGAGCAGGTGGACCACTTATGATGGTGGTAATTAAAAAATGTTCCCTGTGTCTATATGAAATGCAGAGGCTTGTGATTAGTGTGGATGATTGTCTCCTTTCCCATAATGTAATGTTTCCATAAAAGATAGGCTTGTACAATGGANATGTTGAAATGGAATTGTCGCAAGCAGGTGGACCACTTATGATGGTGGTAATTAAAAAATGTTCCCTGTGTCTATATGAAATGCAGAGGCTTGTGATTAGTGTGGATGATTGTCTCCTTTCCCATAATGTAATGTTTCCATAAAAGATAGGCTTGTACAATGGAATACATTTCTTTGTCATAGGTGGGGTATTTATGGATAGTATCTGGGAGTGTCTCACTATGGTATGCTACCAGATGACCATGCTCAGTGAGAACTATGCCTACAACATAGTCGGATGCATCAGTCTCAATCTCGAATGATTGTTGCAAATCACGCAAGGAGATTACTAGAGCTAAGCACAAGTGATGCTTTAGATCATCAAATGCTCATTGTTTTTCCTTCCCCCACGCAAAATTTTCCCTGCCACTACCCTTGGTCACTTGGATGAGGGCGCATGCAATATGGGAGAATCCCAACATGAACCGTCGATAGAAGTGGGCTAGTCCCAAGAAGCTCTGAATCTCGGTTAGTGTGGTCAAGGCCAACTAGTCACAAATGACTTGGATATTGGCTATATTAACATGTACCCCATGCTAATCAACAAAATAGCCCAAGTATTGGACCCTCTTCATGCCAAAGGATCATTTTTCCAAGTTGGAATATAGCTTGTGTTGCTGCAGAGTGTTCAAAACCCATTGAGTATGTTGCATGTGCTCCTCCCAAGTTTTGTTGAAGATGAGGATATCATCCAAATATACCACCACAAAAGAGTTGGTGAAGCATCTCAATACATCATCCATCAACCTCATGAAAGTGGTTGGTGAATTTGTTAAGCCAAAGGGCATGCCCAACCATTCGAAGAGACCTTCTTTAGATTTGAAAGTTTTCATCCATACATTAGTTGGTTCAATGGGAACCTGGTGGTAGACATACTTTAGGTCAATCTTGCTGAAGAACTTTTCCCCCTTGAGTTAGTCAAGAAGGTCATCAATTCTAGGAATTGTGTACCGGTTCCTGACTGTGAATTTGTTTAATGCTCTGTAATCAATGTAGAGACAGCAGGTCCCATCTTTCTTCTGCACTAGTACAATTGGGCTTCCGCAAGTGGAGGAGTTGGGTCTGATGTTTCCCTTTTGAAGCAACTCTTGGATCTAACACTTGATTTTGTCATTTTCCATCAGCGAGTGACGATAGACTGGTCCATTAGGTAGAGGTGAGCCAGGGATTAGATCAATTGGATGCTTGACTTGGTAGTGCATCGGTACCTCGGTGGGTGACGAGAATATGTCTCTGTACTCTTTCACGATCCTGTCCACTTTCTTTTGCTACAAAGAGAGGCTCTGTGTAGAGGCCACGGATGTGGCACAAATTATTCTTACTATGAGCCCAGATCACAAAGAAGACGAAATTCTCGGTCTATTAAATGACCTTACTGCATTGCTTAGCAGATATTAAAGAAATAGAGGTAGGTCACGCAACCTATGGTATCCTGTACAATTGTCTACCCAAAGTAATAATAACACTGTGAGGTATAGACTCATTCACAGCATGTTGCTTCCACAAATATGGTTGTCCTAAAATAAAATCACAAACTTCAAGGGGAGAAACATCACACAATACCTCAACTTTGAAATGCTTGATGTTGTAGGGAAGATGACATTGTTGGCTGACACATAGATATATTCCTTGGCGAAGCCAATCGATGGTGTAGGGATGCAGGTGCAGTGTCCTCGATAGGTCTAGCCACTTGATGACCTATGTTGTGATCAAGTTCTTCTGACTTCCATTTTCAATAATGAAATGAGGTGGAGCCCTCTTTACCCACATCTCTGAGTGAAAGAGGTGTTCCCCTTCCTCTGGTTCTTCTGGTTCGCTTGGTTGGAATTTCATGGTAGCGATAGTGGCAGTGGGTTCAACATCGATAATACGCTTCACTCCTTCTGGATTTGATTCAAAGTCAAAATTGACCTCTGACTCAGAATATTTTAGCTCGGCCACGAGTGACTTCTTGGAGTGACATTCTTCGATGTTGTGCCAAGGGATTTTATGGCATTCACACCATTTTTCCTATGTCCTTATTCGACTTCTCATTACCCTTCTTGTGTTGCGGCTTGGACTAGTTGTCCTGAGAGTGGCCATATTTTCTCTATCCCTTGTTGTGTGGGTTGGGGCCACCTTTTCTCTGCTTTGGCTGTGAGGAGTTTGCATATCCAAACTCTTTCCTCGTCTACTTAAATTTTTTCTCATTATTGATAACATATCTATAAGTCGTACCCAATGATGCGATGTCCAGAAAATCCATTTTTATTTGAATGTATATATGAAAACAACTGCGATATTTGAGCACCAGATGTCGCTCAGTATCTTTGATACCCAATTTGGTTCCCAGGGCATGAAAAATATTGGTGAAATATGGTATTGTCTGGTCCCTTTCCTGACACAAGGTGGTCCATCTTATGTACCGGTCTTCGTAGCTTCCAACGGGGTAGTATTTTTATTTAATGGCATCCCTGAAGGAATCCCATGTGGGGGTGACCAAAAATATTTTAGATTCCTCTATGGCCCTTTTCTTAGAGTAAGTATCCCACCAGTCCTTAACATGGGGAACAACCTTGAGGAGTTCATAAGTAATATTTTCCCTAATGTAAAAATTATGGACCGAAAAATACCCTTCGAGCAGATTCAACCATTTATCTACAGTATCTCCATCTATCATTCCTTAAAATAATGGAATATCAAATTTTACCTGTACCTTGAAGGGGGTTGCATGACCGCTTGATGAAGATGTTTCTCCTTCGGGTAGCCACCGAAGGATCTGTGCAAATTTGTCCATTATTTAGTTTTTTTGTCACGCAAGAGATTCCTCGAGCAAGATTTTAAAAGGATCTCCTACTCCATCTTATTTATTTTCATCCCACATGGGTTGTTTCGTGCTTGGCGTGGATGATTTTGCAAAGGATCGATTGGTTAGAGTCCCAACTTCTTGTACCCATATCTTGTAAGGGACATGCACGAAGAAAAATAAATGAGGAGCATACTGCTCTAATACCACTGATCCATGTTTATGAGCGGAAGGAACTAACTAACAGACTGAATATAAGAAAATAGAGATACGGAGAACAAGAATACATATCCAGTGAACAATAACTTTTATTGAATAAATGAAATAGGTTGAAACTGTAAAACTGCAGAACTGAAAACAATTTGCTCGAATGGTGGTAGTTATCTCTAAGAATAGATGTGGCTACTACGGGCATCCGTTTGAGCAGAATGATTAAAATGAGGCTCTAGAGGCCTTTTTAACATTACTCATGAATGCCAAAACCCTATACATCCAAAAACGTAACCCTAGGAGGTGAAATTCTAAAATTTATGTGGGTCCTGTTGGGTAAGTTGGCACCTCAACTTCTAAGGGTCATAACTTTTGCATACGACTTTCGTTTTAGGTGCGTGATAGCCCGTTGGAAAGGTATTTCCAAGAAATAGACATTGTGTCGTCAAAATATAACTTTGTTTACAGTTTGACTGTGGAAATCCCAAAAAATGTTGTTTAGGGCCCCAACATTGTTTAACTATGATCTACTGAAACAAAAAAACACTGTTTAAAAAACATTGTTTACGGCCCTTGAAGTACAAAAAGATGTGCTGACATGAAAACTTCCAAAATAAGCCAGTTGGATTAGGTGGGCGGCCACCAGTCTCCACTTGGAAGATGTGTAGGGCTTCAGACAACCCCAAAAGTGTACAACCCACAATTACAAAGAAGTACAAAAGAACGTGTTGAACTAAAAACTGTCAAGAAGAGCCAGTTGGAATAGGTGGGTGGTCACCAATATCCACCTGGATGAACGTGTCACTTACTTTTCCTCTTAAGTATGCATATGTTTGGTATTCAATTGCTAGTTACTTTGATCTCCCATGACATTTTGTCTTGTATAGCAGGGAACTGGCCTCTTTAACTATCTTAACTACTCATGCATCATTAACATAATCAACTTTCGCTACGTTAAAAGAATCAACTTGCGCTACGTTTCATTAGGAATCCCTACCCTAATGCCAGGGACTTGATACTCTAAAACTCACCTTATTTAACTATGATCTATATTATCTTATATTATCTTATTCATGCTTCATTGTTATTGATCAATACGCTAGTTATTTATCATTATTGGAATACCATTCTTCAAATTGTGAAGTGATCTTAAGGTTGGGTATATATATAGTTCAGTTTATCCATACTTATATATATATATATATATATATATATATATATATTATCATCTTTCAACCATGTTCTCCTTTGACAAGTAATGATGGTTTTACTTATTGCTTTTAACAAGTAATGACGGTTCCTCTTATTGGTTGATAAGACGAAACGTTATCAGTAAAATACTAAACTATGAACAATATGAAGAAGTTAATATCTATGATTATATTAATTATTAGGCATATGTAGGAATTCTTATCATATTTCTTAAGAGGGTGGGGTTGTGCAAGGATCATCTTTTTTATTATTAACACATGTTGATATGATTAAATAATGTTGGTGGAGTTTTTTCATAGTTGAAATAAAAGTATATATTTATATATATATATAAAGGTTATCTCTAACATCACACTTATGCATAATGAAGATTCCAACTTAAAAGTTCATTTATATATATAATATAGTTCATTTATATATATAATATAATATGAAGGTTATCTCTAACATCACACTTATGCATAATGAAGGTTCCCACACTTCGAGTTGGCTTTGTACACTTATGCATAATGAAGGTTCCTACACTTCGAGTTGGCTTTGTATCTTGACTTAGGTTATAGTTATATTAAATATTAGGCACCGCATGTTCATATACAATAAATTAAGAAAGATATGAAAGCTTAGACCATTATGCACAACTATAAGTTTTCCTCATGGAAGTATTGGGTTTGAAGATCTTTGGCCCCTCATATATATAGCTTTATGGAAAAAGGTTGAGGTTTGTTGTACATGACTAAAACTCAAATATAGTGACATAGTGAACATATTAAAGTGAGTTTTTCTTCTTTATGTTCACCTTCAAAGTAGTTTCATGGGACGTTTCCCATGTATAATGAATTACTCGATATAATCCACTTGATATTGAGTTACATTTTTTTATCCTAAGAGACAATGGGTGAATCACTAATAACAGATATTTCACGACTAATAACAGATATTTCACGACTTGGAACTAGAGCGAATCATGTGTATGTGTGAAATGGATGTATATTGAGTTTGAAAACATATATGGACAGGGATGCAATAAATGGATGCTACATTTACATAGGATAAAAAAGTTATACTAGAATGTAGAGAATACATACAGTCTTGTAGTGGATGTAAGGATCCTCTCAAGTTAAGTAGATAAGATACAAATGGATTAGCTAGGATACAAATGGGTTATACTAGTAAAAAGTACTTACAATATTCGATGCATGTGAGGTATAGTATCATAGAAAACATATGAACAATTATTTTATATGGAAATTGATGCCATGGTAATATAATGTTGTTTATGCACAAGATTTGTAATATAACAAGGGGTTAGGTGAGATTTCAAAACATTAAAGAATCTATATGAAATTGTAGGAACCAAACCAAAATATTGTTTTAGTCAATATAAGTGAGTTTGTTAAGAATGGAATCCATGGATATTTCCTGGAGGAGAGTCCTTTTTATCCGTGGAAATAAATCTTTGAAAAAATCCCAAGCACTTTTCCTCATTCTAAGGTGGTATCCAATGTAAAGAGAGAAGTGTAGACTTAGTGTGTCTATATTCCTTGGAATCAAATTGAAGAACTACACATTATATTAAATTATCGACAACCTATGAAAATAGTGCCACTAACTAATTGATATAATCCTCAAAGCTTGAAATGTTGCTCCTTTCCTTTCAAGTTTGTTATCTTTTTCTACCTATATCATTATTGCAAAAATGATTATGTGGAAAATTGGATATATAAATATATTTACACATAGTTTTTGTACATCAATATTATTCTAGGAAATGGTAAAAGAAAGATTTAATAAGATCGTGACATGAATGTATTGACCTTGATTGTTGAAAAATAGTGTGTTTTATGAAGCTCCTAAAACAGACTATTATGAAGCTCCTTACCTTCTTGTTGAGTGCACTGTGCGAGTCACATCCGAGACTTAATCTTAGCCAATAGAGAGTGCGTTTCATAATCATCTGATTGCCTAACAATAGCATAGTTATGTTTGAGTACTAAGTTTCACTAGCTAAATCTCCAAATCACAAAATTCAGTTTTTTATGGAAAATGTTGGAAAATTACTTAATGTGGAAGCCCGAACATTCATATTTTCCTTCCCACCTGTAAAGAAAAATTCAATGGCTATTGTAAGTGGCAATTATAAATGGAAATCAGAATGTCACAAATTAAATCATGTGAGAGTAAATCTTAACCTTGATATTTTCCCCTCTTGGGGGAGTTGTAATTCAAATTCCTCCTCCAATGGCATAAAGAGCAAGTCTAGCTTATCTTCAGTGATTTCACTTAAAGAAGATGGATTCCACTATAAATAGTACTATATTAGAAAACTAAAAAAATTATACACTATGCATTAAGGTAATGATTGAGTGTATATCATTTTATTCTATCCGTTAGATAATATACTAATCATCATCCAACTAATATGATGAAAAAAACAAGTTACAAATTATTATCTTAATGCGTGATGATATTCAAGTACAATAACTTGATTTAAAAAAAGATGAATTCCATTTCAAATAATACAACTATAATATAGTGATCTAAAGAACATCAATAAATAAGAACAATATCACAAACATCACAAACCTTGGGAGAGTTATCTTTGTCAACAATGAGAGCTCGGATACCCTTCACAAGACAGAAACAAATAAGATGTTTTAATTTTTTGAACAAATGATTTAGTTGTTTCAACGGTAGAAATCAAACAATATGGATGTGAATAAATTTCTTCAATTTCAATGATCGAAGAAAGCATTTTAAATTGTACCTCGAAGGCATCTTTGGAAATTAATCCTCTCCCGGTGTTTATAGTGAGACGAAACTCCTTTTTAAGACATTCATATAGTGTTTGTTTACGTGCTTGTCGAACCTAGTGAAGTTTACAAAAAACATAGTGATCAGACTATTTTGTAAGCCGGAGCATATTTTGTTAATTGTCAACCCATGTTTGCATATACACACTACATATATTGCCAAATAAGTATCCAAGGCATGCCACTTAACCGCCTCCTATGAATGGGTAGTGAGGCCAACATTGGATTCAAATCTAATAGAAAGTGTTTTCATTAATAATTGGGAAACCATCATCTCATATGAATCTAGTGTGGGATATGTAATATCTTCTCTTTCCTTCGAATGTTGTTAAAGGAAATAGACACACTTACTAAAAATATATCATTGTTTGAAATTTGAAAATCGATTAAATAGTGAGGAAGAAAGAGATTACTGATCGTAATGTCATATTCAAACTAGTGGGAGAAGATCTCTTTAGAGTCTTAATAGTGTCTTTGACCCATTTACTCCCATCCATATCAGTCTCTTCCTGCATAATAAAGTGGAATTGTGCATAAGCTTCACATATGTGAAAACAATACTTCCCACATCTGAATTTAATTAGCTATCTACATAGTTACATTACAATGAAAACAAGTATAACAATTAAAGAGGTCCTTTGAAAGTTGTATTGAGTGCATTTGTATGTCTACGATAATGAAAAAAGAGGGGGACCGTGATTATAAGAATCTCACAAGAGATTTTATGATCTCTTCTACAGTGTCCTTGGAGAAGCACCTGTTAATAAAAGAACCACTACATATAGACAAATATAAGTGAGACTCAAGCTATGTATGGAATCCTTAACTAACAAAAAAGAATTCAACATAGAACACACGATGATTCAGTTAGTCCACTCCTAATACAAATTTTTTTATTTCTTACTTGTGAATAATTCTTTTCTCTTGAGGTTGGACTTGAAAGGAAAAGTGTTCGATTGTCGCTCTAACAATGCTCTTATCTCCAGTGTTCAAATCAAGTAAACATTTTTCCAACTCTTCCAATTTCTTGTGTGAACAAAGCACCATAAACGTACAACATAACAAAATTAATATTGCTTTCAATGGAGAAGTTTTGCATTGAACATATGACTATAATATACTAAGCATGAGGACTTCAATGAAGTCAATGAACACAAAGCTTTGCTTCATCATAGTCCATGTAACTATAGTCAATGAACATAAAGCTTTGCTTCATCATAGTCCATGTAACTATAGTCAATGAACACAAAGCTTTGCTTCATCATAGTCCATGTAACTATAACGGGTATTGGAAACTAATAAATATACTAGAATCCTAAACTTTATGTTGATGACATAAATGTAGTAGTTTTATTTATCAATCACATAGATCCACAACCTTGGAAATAAATTACTCTTTAAATAATACATTCAGTAAATAATTTCCTAGCAACATATATCATTTCATATTTTGTATTGAGTAAAATAACACATAAGTATGCACCTTTGATGGAATATAATGAGTTCCAAGACCAATTGCAATCATTTCTACACCATTAATTTTTGACCCTGTCAAGGCTAGATACTCCCCTGCATTGTTTCAAGAAGAATATAAAAACAAAGTCCATGTCATCTCATGAGAAAATAATACAACAACAAATCTATCTAAATTAGTGCATTCCCTCACATTATTTTGTTATCTGAAGTAACTAATGTAACTTCTAGTAAATATGTTTGCACCATCTTTCAAATTTTATAGTTTAAGTTATATTAATTTGCATTTCTTAACATTATTATTGAATGATGAAATATATCTAGCCACAAGAAGGTATATTTACCAAGATGTCTTGGAAGATGTGAAAGAATATATGATAGACCAGCATCAGGGTGAAATCCAAAGCCAACCTCAGGGGCGGCTAAGATCTGTTACAACTTGCATCCACAAATAGATTGTTAATCTTGAAGTCACACATTGTTATTTCATGAATCATATGAGTGAAATATCATTAAAATTTTAATGGAAGCTACAACAGTTGTGGTTTTAGTTTTGCTTCATTTTAAAAGAATTTTTGAAAAGTCTCCTTTTCCTTGTATATAATAATTCAATGAAAATTAAATCATATAAAACAAGATTTTAATGGTGACAATTCTAAAAAAGTGTAAATGTGTTTCAAGTATTAGGTGAAGAATCCTACAAAACAAACTCATACGAATGGATTAGTGTCCGCTAGAGATTCCATTGAAAGTCTAGCACCATATAAATCTAACTTTGTGGTGGTATTCTACTTGCGTGATAAATTGGAAATATCTCTATAATCCCTCTACATAACAAGAGAAAAGTTTTCACTGACAATTTAAATAACTTACAATGTTCTCTGTAACTATTCAAAATGTGCATGTTACTGCTAGACTTGCACCTGATCCCATTGCAAGACCATTAACAAATGCAACCTAAATCAAACATACAAAATTTTGCATGGAATCAATTAAATATAAACATAGCAATTAGAAGAAGAAATATTCCATTTACTTTTTTCAAACTGGTTGGGGAAAGCTAACATGGGATCAATGAAATATCAACAATGTTTTATGTGAGCATCACTATAT
>ML783021.1:135055-156644 GCA_009831015.1 Picea engelmannii
GTCAACCAGAAGGGTAAATAGTTTTGGAGGGAAATAAAGAAAAATATTGTTTTAATCATACTTTCGACTTATCTCCTTATAGTCTTGCTCAAATTTCAAGTTTAGGAAATTGTTGGATGTGGAAGTAAATTCCACATCCAATGAGTACTAATTGTGTGTACTTTTGATGGACCCACAATGAGATAAACTGAAAATACATGAAAAAAATGTGTTTTGAGATAAAGAAACACATTTTTTTCATATATTTCCAATTTATCTTAAAACATATTTTTGTCATGTATTTACAATTTATCTCATGGTGGGCCCATCAAAAGTATGTAGAGTGGGCAATTGATGGATGATGAATTCAATTTCGCATCCAATGATTTTCTATACTTGAAATTTAAGTAAACTTATACCTAGATAATTGAAAAATATAATTAAAAGAAAAAGTAGTTTTCTTTCTTTTCCCTTTGAAAATTCATAACTCTTATTTTATTATTTTAGTTACTATTCTACTATTTTCCTTTGGAGGCCCACTTTAGACATAAAAGTTTCTATAATGTATCTGATGAGCCTTATCCAAAGAAGATGGCCACATGCATTAATTAACTAGCTCCTAAGTACTGTAAAGTAGGGAGGTTAGGGTAGGACCCTAACATGCCCTACCACTTTAAAAGTAGCATTGTCCTCAAGGTTGGAGGTGGGTAAATTTTTGCATAATTGTTGTTGGTTCCCAACTGGAATCTTCTAGCTACATATCTTTTGACTAGATCATTAATTTGCAAACTATGTGTTGGTTAAATTAATACTCTTTGGTAGCCAATATTTCTTCAAGTTAGAGCCAAATGGACCCTTCTTCATCAAGTTCTGGTAGGTTAGTTTATAACTTTCAATTTGATCCCACTTTCCCAATGCATTGGATGCTATTATATGGTCCATAACAGTTTGGTGTTGGTTTCTGGTGGATTTTTTTTTTAGGGAGGTTTGTTTATAGGGTTGAAGGTGAAGAAGCATCTAATCCCCTTCTACAAATAATCTGTACACCGATGCTAGTTATCATGTTGCTTCACTCTATTTTGAATCATAACCAAATTATCCATAAGTGTTGGGAAAATGGATTCTTTGGTGTGAATTTTTTTATTGACTACATGAACCTTAGAGGTGCATGGTAAATAGGAAGCCACTGATTTTGGTCCTAGGTCATAGATAATTTCATATGATGTCATTTTAGTATCTCCATGATAAGTGGTGTTGTAACACCATTCTGCAAGGGGTGGCCACTTTGCCCAATGTTGCTTCTTTTTTAAGGTGAATCATTGCGAATAGGTATATAATCACTTGTTGACCACTTCTGTTGGACTCTTATTTTGGGGATGATATACAATGCTCATTTTTAGCTTGTTACCCTAAATTTCAAACAACTCCTACAAAAATATTCTAGTGAATGTGAGATCTTGATCTAGTGCAGTGGAAGTGGGCATGCCATATAAATTAAAAATATGATCCATTAAGATTTGGGTAACTGAGGAAGGTTTAAGTGGGTGTGATCAAGAAAAAAAATGAGCATATTTTGAAAGGTGGTTGACTACCACCACGATATTGATTTGTTACCAACTTTCAAAAGACCTAGTTTGAAATACATAGATATGCCAGTCCAGATATTTGTTGGGATCTGTAGAGGTTATAATGACCCAAGTGTGTTCATTGTCTCACCATTGTTTCTTTGACATGTGTCACATTCCTTTACAAAATCTTAGATGTTTATTTTGATTCCTTTCCAAAATAAGGATCACTTACTTCATTCATATATTTTATGATATTCAAAGTGACCCATTGTAGGTGATGGATGCAACTCCTCTCGGACCCTTTATTTTGAGGAATATTTTACCATAAAAATGTTCTCTTCATACTTCAATATATATTACTACCATGTATAACATTTAGAAGGTTTTTATCCTCTTGATTTATTTGGATGAGTTGAACAATAGTTTTCTTTGCTAGTCATTCTTGATGTGATTTCTCTATCCATTCTCAGATAGGTAAGGATAAGGACAAGAGTGATCCATCCTCTTCATATTGCCTTGATAAAACATCAACCACCACATTTTATTTACCTTTCTTATATATGATATCACGATCATACCCAAGCTTTTTAGTGACCCACTTATGTTTCTCCAGTGGTGATAGTATTTCTTCTAGAAAATAATTCAGATTATGATGGTTGGTCTTGATATGGAAACAACTCCCTATGATATATGAGTTCCAAGCCTCAACTACATGAAGGATGGACATCATTCCTTTCTCATATATGGATTTTCTTAAATTGTGGTTACACAACTGCTTACTAGTGAATGCCACGGGATGCCATCCTTGCATCAAGACCACACCAAGCCCTCTACCTAAGGCATCACATTCCAAGACTAAATTATTAAACAAATGTGGAGAAATGATGAATAGAGTAGTCCATATTGGATCCTTTAAGGTTGACAAGGCTTGGTCAGTAGTCTCACTCCATATAAAGGTGGTCCTTTTTAGTAGGGTTCCTTTTTAGAAGTAGCCTTTAAGTCATAAGAAATCATGCAATATTTTCAAGGTCTTGGGGTGAGGCCATTACTGCATAGCTACAACTTTCTTGGAATCTAGTCACACCCCATCTTGAATGAAAAAGTGACCCAAGTATTCAACTTTTGAAGGACCAAAAATGCATTTGGAACATTTTAAGAAAAACTAGTAGTCTTACAAGAATTGCAAGGTGTTATCAACATGCTCAATATGGGAATCCCACATTTTACTATAGACTAATATATCATCAAAGAAGACCCACATAAAATTGCATAGGAAGGATTGAAAAATATAGTTCATGAGGCTTTGAAAGGTGGATGAAGCATTGAAAATTCCAAAGTGCATCACTAAAAATTCATAACGACCTTGAAGTGTGTGGAAATAAGTGTTATGGATGTTCACCTCCTTCATCTAGATTTGGTGGTATCCTGAACGAAGGTCTAATTTATTGAATAGAATGGCTCCATGAATATCATCCAAGAGATCATCAATAACTAGAATGGAAAATTTTTCCTTGATGATCAAGTTATTGAGAGCTTGAAAATCAAAACACATGAACCAATATTCTTCTTTATTTAATACCATGACTACATATGAGAAGTAAGGGTTGGTGCTAGGATGTGTGACGCTACCCTCTAATAGTTCCCCGATCCTCTTTTCTATTTTTTTATTATATTCAAAAGGATGCACATTGGGTCATTGAATACCTAGAACTAGGGGGATTACATGGTCACTCTCACCATGTGAAGGTAGGAATATGAGGTTTTTCACATACCTATTAATGTTTAGTCAATACTAGTAAGAAATAAGGGTGAATCTCCTATGGGGGGGTATCCACTACTTGTATGGCATTGAATTGAGCTATATTGCATGAGTGGACCCTCCTCAATAACTTTTCCATGTGGTGAGAGATAATAATTTTAGGTGAACCAACTATAATCCTCTTGAGGGTGTGTTTATGTGGGCCTAGGGACAAACTTTATCTCCAATGAAATAAATAGAGAAACAAATCTTTGAGGATCAAACCCTAAATATGTCCTTCATTAAATCTTCCCCAATGATGATAGGAGGTGATTTAAATTTCATGCTAGGCACATGTGAAATTTGGGGCTTGACAACCAATTTAGATCCGATTATTGAGTTTATTATTCAGAGGTTGGAGACAACATGTATTTTTGACATCCAACTTTCTTGATATTCTACAACTTGGAGGAATATGTGTTGTGGGGAAGCCAAAGTGGAAAAATGCCTCTATCATTTTCTACTCTTTGAGGATTTTCTTGAAGAAATTATGCACTTTCGGCAATGGATTTTTTCTTGTAGGGACTTTGATAATATTCCTATCATTTTAGAGATGTCTCCTAGTACAATAAACCCCCCTATCCCATTCAAAATGAATTAGAATTTGTAGGATGAACCCTCCATTATTGAGGTAACAAGATCTTATTGGATTCCTTTCAACCTAGACTAGCCATAATCTCCCTCACTCCAATTCCTTTCAAACATTAAAAGCGAAAATGAGGTAGTTATTAACTATAATAAAGAAAGGAAATAGAGAGAGGACAAAGATATCTTAAAAATTGAAACAAAGCTTCAATATTGGCATGAAAAGGAGGGCCTAGGTCCACTCTATGACCATCAAAAGAAGAGCTAAAAATCCTGGAAAAGGGAAGAAGAACAATTATTTTAAACAAGGAAAAAGAGTGGAGACTTTAAAGAAGATCCATCTAGTTGCAAGATGGAGAATAAAATACAAAATTTTCCATCATTTTGCAAACTGAAGGAAGGCCTTAAACACAATCTGTTCCATTAGAAAATTAGATGGCTCAAAGGAAACCACTTTTGAGGAGTTTGTTGAGGTGGGATCCTATCAATTTAAAACATTGTTTAATGCTAATCACAGAGAAACTATCAATGGTATTCTAAAGGTTGCAAGTTATTTCCTTAGCTTCATTGACTCAGAAGGAAATGAGAACCTAATGGAAGAAGTTACAAAAAAAAATTGATGAGGGTATTGCAAAGATTTCATAGAGATAAGAACTCTGAGATAGATGGGATCACAACTGAATTTTATTTGGGATGTTTCAAATTTATAGGGGATGATCTTTTGAGGATGGTTGAATATTCCAGAACCATAGGACATGTGTTGGTTTCTTTTAATTCTACATTTATAACGTTGATTAAAAAATCCAACAATCCCATGTCCTTCGATCATTTCAGTCCTATATCCCTCTAAAACAACATCTATAATATTGTATCAAAATTGATAGCCACAATATTGAAGGACATACTCTCACAAAACGTCACCTTTTAACAATTTAGTTTCTTCAAAAGACATCAAATCCATGAATGCATTGGACTAGCTCAAGAGGGTTCACATCCATCCATACAAGGAAATTGAAGGTTGTAACATTTAAAGTAGATCTATCCAAAGTGTTAGAAACAATGAGTTTTCTCTATATCAGATTACTTCTCATTCATTTGGGAATTAGACATGTTTTTGTTACTTGGATTATCAACTATATCATCTCATGATCCTTTTAACTCTTGATAAATGGTTCATCTACCTCCTTCTTCAAAGAAAAAAGAGGTATTAGGTAAGGCTTCCTCCTCTACACTCTCCTCTTTCTTCCGGTTGTTGAAGGTATAAGCCAAAAAATTCATAATGTTGTCTCAATAGAGAAATTCATAGGTATTTCAATCAGTCCCAGATTTTCTCTTTCTCTCCTTATCTTTATGGATGATATCAACATATATTTTGAAGGGGAGTATCGGTTCTTGGAACATTTGAGAGATATCCTCTCCACCTTATATCGGGAAATTGGTATGCAAATAAAATTGGATAAATCCTCCCTTACCACCTGGGGATTTTTAGATCAGGAAATTCAATGCATATGACAAAATTTAAATATTCATATCCATGATGTTGGAGATGGCTTGAAATATCTCATATTTACCCTAAATGAAAATGGATTATTGGTTGTGGATTGTGGCCAAATTTGAGAAAACATTACATGCCTGGTGTAACCATTGGATTTCCAGAGTTGGAAGGCTACTCTTGGTTAGGTCTATACTAGAAGCCATTCCAGTCTATTGGGCCACTTTAGCCTAGATCCCAAAAGGAACCCTGGGAAAAATAAGACAAATTTCATACGAATTTTTACGGTCATCCTCATAAGAAAAAAAATCCCTAGTTCTAGCCTCATGGAAAGTTCTGGAAACTCCAAAGAAGTTAGGAGGTTGGGACCTGAAAAAAATATACTTTTTTCCAATGATTTGGCAACAAAGAATGTGTAGGTGTTAATTGAAGGCTAAGGTCTATGGTATGAAGTTCTCCAAGAAAAATATTTCCCTCGGGAATCCAAGTGGATTAGATTCACAATCCAATCAAACGAATGTAAAATGGATCAATTGTATGGAAACCTATTCTCAATGCTTCCCCCCTCATTAACAATTGGCTAATTTGGAAAGTAGGTTATGGGGAAAAATCCTTATAGGAAAATACCCTTGGATTGGTTGTAAACAGAGAGTGTTTTTTCTTCCTAAATTAGATATGAAAAGGGATTTAGTATCGGGAAATTTATGCTAGCTAAATTGGAAAGAGGTAGGGTTGGGCGAGGATAATGATTTGGTTTGGAACAAATACATCAAATCTCTTAAAATGTATTTTATCCACCATTCATATTGTGATGAACAACTTATTTGGTCTCTCAACCCTTTAGGTAAATATATTCATCGGTTAGGATATTAAGTTTTGTCCTAGGAAATCTAGGTACATCCCACACTATGGTACAGTAATATGTTGTGAAAATTAAAATGTACTACAAAAGAAAAACTATTTATGTGGCTCTTGTTAGTAAATAAATCCCACACCTGGGACAAACTATGGAAAAGAAACTTCATAGGTCCGAGAAGATGTAGCCTATGTAAGAAAGGAAATGAATCCAATCCATATCTTTTTCTAAATTGTTTCTTCTCACCATCTGTATGGGCCAAGCTTCACTATGTTATTGGGCCTCAATGTAGATGGGCAAGGGACCATATTGAAGATACTATAAAAGTTTGGATGAACAACCCTAATACCAAATTGTACAAATCACTTATGTTGATTTTTGCGTGGGGATTTGGCTAGCCCAGAACCGGTCCCTTTTTGAAGGTAGAGACCCTTCTCCCTTGCACTATGCTCTTTCCATTCTGGCGATTCTTTCTTCTTGTCACAGAAATATGAACTCTCATCCATATAAACCTTCCATAAAGAAATCCCTTGGGATTTTTTTGGTGGTGCAACACAATGGATTACTTCACTAGATGAACTGGGGGGATAATTTTCCTCTTGGAGGATCAATCATCGCTTTTTCAGTAGGCCTTGTCCAAGCCACAAAAAATTATAGTGAATGATTGGCCCTCAAAATCACTCTTTTATTGGCAAAGGAAAAAGGGATATCTCAAATAAACATATATGGAGACTCTTAGTTAATCATCATATGCATCAATCAGACAACCAATTTTCATAACGACACTCATCAACCACTATTTCACGATGTCAAAATATTTTCATCGCTTTTCACCCACATTACCTTCGACCATGTGTACAAGGACAAGAATGAAGAGGCAGATAGACTCTCAAAGGATGGTTTGGTACTATATAGGGCCACATGGAAGATCAGTGAAAAGTCCTTGTCATGAGTTTTAGAATATATTCACAACTCTTGGTGATACAACTAATTAAAGATCTAATCCATCAATAAATTCCTAATTTTTGAGGAATTGTGTTGTTAATACAATGCTTCCTTTGGATGCTTGGGTTCGATATTGACTTCTAAATCTCTATGTTTATTATATGATTCACTCATGGTTATCTAAAAAGATCAAAAAAGTCGAACTTGTACAACGAATAGGAAATATCTCAAGCTTAGCTCTAGACTAATTAAACTAACCCATATATATATATATATATATATATATATATATATATATTAATGAATATAATTAATTATTATTAAATTTTATCTTAATATAATAATTTTAAATCCAAACTTTTTTAATAAAATAATAATATCCATTATTCAATTACAATAGATTTTTTTTTAAGACAAATATATAAATCATTCCAATTATTTATATTAATAATTATATTGTTACTAATCACTATTTATATATTAAATACTATAATTATCATAAATATTTACATTTATCTCATAAATATTTTTAAATATTCTAAATAATAACTGCATTAAAATTGATAATTACATTATTAAAAATCCTTACTTATATACCATACAATATTATATTATAAATAAAATATTTATATTATAATTTTTTTTAATTCTATTGAAAATGTTATATTATTAATAATCACTTCTATCTCTATATATTATAAACATCCACTTTAAAAATATAAATATAGGAAGGATCATGTTTTAATTGTCAATTAAAAACCCTTATGCTAAAACTTCGACCATTCCGGTTTGTGTAACTTAGATATTGTTGTGTGTCTGTACCCTATTTCTTGATTATTCCTAACTCTCTAAGTCACAGATTGTTTATGCGTTAAGATAAAGTGGTACTTAGGATATCGATACATATGAAAAGTAAGGTTGTGAGCAAATGAATATTATATTTTATATAATTTAAATTATAAATTTATTTTTAAATAAATAAATAAGTTTGATATTTTTTAATGTGTTGGTATAAATTAAGTGGGTTTAATGGTTAAGAATATGTGTTTCCTTCTAAAAGATTATAAGTTCAGGTTCATAGGAGTACGGTAAGAGAGGGTAAGGTAGGGTAGGGTATGTATACATTAGCAGACTTTACTAGTCAAATCATTGGACAGATACATAAAGTTGAGAGTGACAATATTATATATTAAAAAACTATAAAAAAAAATGTTTTAGATTACAATGTATTGAGATAATGATACTTTTTAAATTTTACATCTACAATATCCAAATTACTAATTTAATTTGTGTTAATAATTATATGAATATATTTAACACAATTCTAAACTTTAATATACATAATGATTCTATTAAAAAATGAGAAACAAAATACATATATAAAATTTAAACATTTTTTTTAAATTAAACTTTACATATATAAACTTCAAACATATTTGTAAATTTGAAGCATTATTATTGTTATGATGAGAAAAAGCTAAATAACATTACTCTTGTAATATAAAAATACAATAAAACTCAATTATATGTTTGGTTTATAACAACAAAATGTTTCTCATGAAAAGGGTATTGATTTACTAGACTTTCATGTTTAGTTTAAGCTTGAAGGCAAAGATACATGCATTAAAAAAAAATCATATTCACAATTACAAAATGGGTATTATTAAGTTTTTTTATTTAATTTTTTTTTAAAAGAATATTTATGTGTAGTTTAGTCTTTGTTTTATAATGATATTTTGAATAAATATGATTAAAAAAATTATAATAAATTATGTTTTTGTAATAATGGATAACCATATTTATATTTTAATTTAA
Source organism: Picea engelmannii (assembly GCA_009831015.1). Lineage (NCBI taxonomy): Eukaryota > Viridiplantae > Streptophyta > Pinopsida > Pinales > Pinaceae > Picea > Picea engelmannii. Next base: position 144,094 of record ML783021.1, read on the forward strand.
TAATATGGAAAATTGTACTTATTAACACCAAAAATATAATTTTAATTTATAGCTCTCTATTTTGGAAACCCCTTCCCAACCTCCCATTTCCTTGATGTTGAAGCTCTCCAAAAGCTACCAAGTTCCCAAAATTGTTGAAAGCCAACTAAAATATTAATAAAACATTAAAATAATAAAACAATAATAAAATAATAAAGCTTAGTATGGGGGAGATGTTCATGTAACTTAATTTAACTCTGGAGAGCCCAACTTGAGGTGCAAACTTTTAACTTTTACTCGAGTTTTGCATCTAAAAAAAGTTTGCACCTAGAGAGATTTGATCTCTTTGGACAGTTGATAGATTCAAACTTAAATGGATTTTAATAATTACTTTAATGTGGTATATAATTACTTTCTTAATATATTTAAAAAAAATGAAATATTTTAATATATTTTATTTTAAAAAATATATAATGATTTGAATTTTCCCTAACTTATATATGGAGGTGGTAATATATTATAAAATATATTAAGATATTGATGATGATGATGATTAAGTCTACTAAGACCTAATTGGTCTATCGAACCTTAAGAGAGTAAGTGATTACTTGTAATTCTTTAGAATTTTGTTTCTGTGCTGTGATATTTTAACATGATTGTTTATTTTTAAGATTGCTTTAAGAATGATAGGTGAAGTGTTATTGCATACATCTAAATTCTTCTTTAAAAGATATGAATAAACAGGTGGGAAATGACCCACGAGTGTTATTGCATTTCGCGTGGACAACGTGCTGGCCCTCGCGTTCGAAGGCTTTAAAAAGTTTTTGACGCCTCCAAAGGTCGCAACAGGGCTAAATTTGACGCGCACATGCACCATAAATTAATTTTTTATGACGGTTTTTTTTTTTAAATTACTTTTGGACCGAAGATCAACATTTTGATATGAGGGCCAACAACGGCTATTTGACTTTTGGCGAACCCCAGCTCGAACTCATGCGCACTCCAAGCAAATCTTTCGCGAAAGCCTCTCAAGAAACGGATCACACATGTGCCAAGCACAGGCTTACACGTGCCAACTCACTCAGCTGGCACAGTTAATTCACGTTACACGTGCCAATTCACTCAGCGCGTCCAGTTAATCCCACGTTTTTAATATGTTTTATAAGTTTGAATTTCTAGTAAGGAATTAGTATACTATATGGGATAAGGTTATATTATAAAATTAATAAAAAAAATAAGAAGAAGTACATATTGGCTCTCTTCAATTACACTTATTTATATAATAATAATAATAATAATTTATTTCTAAGGTTACTATCAATTCATACATTAAATTGGTGTATGAGACCCTCTTGTTTGTGGGATAAGGGACCTCTTTTGCATTTCTATCTAGTTCAGAACTCTAATAGATTTTCTGAGCATTTGGGTTGGTTTAAAATGGGGCATAACCCTAAGGGTAAAGTTTCTGAAATGCATGGAACATTGATCCATGCGAAACTCAGACTACCCTTGAAAATTTGGGGTCCATTTTTTTGCCTGAAAAATGGAACCCTGGAGGGAAGATTGCTCCCGAGTTAGCTTACTCCTATTAGGGAATTGTCTTATCCAAAGAGAAAAGAGGAAACGATGGAAAATAGGAACACCATTTTCTAATAAGCTTTTATGATGTAAACCCTATTTTTTCATAAATGTAAGTATTAGTGCTTAGGAAACTGTTGTCCTACTCTTACTATTTCATCATGCTTTATTGCTTGTTATTTTAGTTTCTAATTAAAAGCTTGCATGAAAGGAAAATAAGTTATAAAAGCAACTCACTTAAGTCAAATGAAACAAATATTTATAAAACATAGAAAATTAATTTTGAACTTCCATTTAATTCAAAGTATCATAAATCCCACTTCAATTCCTATTCTCTTGAATCTTTAGAAATCATAAACAAAAGAAAATATGACATTTAAATCTAAAATGCAATATAGTATTTGTGCGGTCTCGGTGGTTAGCAAGAAGGAGCTAGACGGAGCGCAAGCGTGGGACGACAACTTTGGATGGAACGCAAGTGTAGGAAAGCAACCACAGATTCTTCGCTTGAGGTCACGGTAAGCATGCCACCTTTGCATTTGAAAGAAGTTAAAAAATGTGTCTGTGCTCGCTGGATGAGGAATTCTTGTATGTTATCACAGTGTTTGTTTTAATTAAAATGAGGAACTATTGCCTCAACTCTGTTTGATTCTGATTACATTTTCAATTGGTACAAGAATTTATGCATTCCTAATGCCAAAATCTAGATACGAGAAATATTTGGATGTGAGAATTATTTAGAATAGGAATTTGAATTAGTGCGTTAATGGAGAGATGCTAAAATCCAAAATTAAATTAAAAATTAAAAAAGAAAAAAAAATTGAGTTGGAGTGAGAGCGTCAAGCGCGAGGTCTTTATCAGAATCCCATTGTTTTTTCCCACATCCTCTCTAACATTTAGGCCTCGGTTCATGTTTATGTGGAACTCATATTCCTGTCCAATGTAGAGAACTGCAACAGCCACAAAAAAAAAAAAAAAAAAAATCTTACCCAACCACTCCTTGATTTAACCTGAGGACTAACAGTACTAGCTAATGCATGCTTTGTTCATTCATGGATTCGAGGTACAGAATGTAAAATGAGAGAAGGGACGCAGTGCGATCAGTATGCCTCTGAGAGCGTGCATCTACCTACCCTCCGCAGTGAAATTAACATTGCAGAAGGCCTGCCCATATTCAAGATCCATTTAGTCCAAGGACAGGCTCTTTTGTAGATCCTTCAGATTTTTGGTCGATAGGTGCTTCGCATGCTTTTTTCCTTCAATTCTAGTTTTTGGGTGCATTTAGATACATTGTGTCCCATTTTCCAGGTGCCTCACGCTAATTCTCCTCACTTATCAATGCTAGAAAATTTTCTGCCCTCCACCACCACAACCGTAACAGATCCTCCTCATCATCCAAGAGCTTGCAACTTATTCTTCTATCGTCTCTATTTATTCTTCTCTGTCATTGTCAGTGTAGTAATCCTTACTCAAAAATGTAGTACTACTAGCTCCGTCGTTTCGGTGTCAACCTTTTCTTCAAGACATTTTCCTGCACATTTTCCTGCCTACAACAATGTCATCCTTCAAGTAAACACATGAGACGAGTCGAGAGAGAGAGATTCACTTCCAAAGAAGACGATTTGAGAAGATCTCCAGTTCGGGAGGAGTTGACTGGGTGGCCCATCTGCACGCGCGGCCTGACAAACCCGATTTAGTCATCCATTGCCAATCCTTATCTAACCCCTTACCCTTCAAAATTATTTTAGAAAGATTACTTCACGTCTCAAGATCCTAGCGACGATTTCAATGGGTAAATGCCTAACCCTAAAAAGCCTACAATTGTCCACCCACCTATTTAATAAAATAGTTCCCAGAAGTCTCTGAAGGGAGGACTTCAAGGAAAAAGGATCCCACAGAGATCCTTCAGATCGAAGACCGTACATTAGTGGTAAAAGAGACCATTGTGGTGTGGCAGGTCTGGTCTCTTCAGGAGTTTAGCTCCGCTTATTGTTGAATCGATTCACAGTTTTAGGGGCTGGATAGATTGAAGAAATCGAACCCTAGAAGTATAAATATAACCATTGATGTCTATAGTCATGCAAATCTGTTTGCTCAGGAAACATGCCTTGTTTAGTTGTTTTACTTTTTGGAAACAATTTCTTAATTCATGTTTTTCCATATGTTTTCATGATTGAACATAATAGGTTTAATAACCACTCTTTTATGTGTGTTATTTTTTTTTGGACAGAATGGGTTTATTAATCATTTTTTCCAGGTGTTACCTTAATGGACAGAAATAGGTTCCATAATCCTTTGTATGTTATCCTTGCACAAAACTCAGTTTCATAACCAGATTTTTATTCTTCTTGTGTTATCTTAATTATAATTACCATTTTATCAGTTTGGATGTTTCTATTCAGCTCAATTTCCAGCAACGACCTACCCTTAATTAAATCATTGTCAAGGTCTCGACAATGATCGATCCAAAAAAAATTCTCCTATCACAGGAATGAAATTCTACTTTAATTCCACTCCTTAAACATTTATATATTAAATACCCTTGCAAAGAGGTGTCAAATGCATCCCCAGATTTTCTTTTATAACAATAACACAGAGTGAGAATCAACTAAATTGTTGATCAGGGATCTCCCTTTTTAGTGTAAGATAACCATTGAATTGGGATTGGTCAAAAAGATTGGTCGTTCCTTAACATTTTAGGTAAAGGATAGTAGTGGTCCTTTTGTCATTATCTGGATAGAATTAGGATGACTTTACACGAGCATCAATTCCATCATAGTAGCGAATTCTCATTTATCATATAATACTCATCCATTTACCTTTTGACAAGTTTTAATGACAGATTCATGATTTTTCAGAGCTTTTAATGCTCGTGCTCATCCTTAACAACATAATTATTGACTTATGTTCAGAATATTTAGTGCTTGAGCTCTTCTTAAATACTTTTCCTTAATGTCATAGTCGGATTCCTTAATGGTTATGCTCTCTTTAAATGGTAAGCAAAATGGTTGTCTCGCTACGCCTTAAGAATACTATGGATGGATAAATATTAAGTATTAAGATTACTCGCGCCACCCAGGTATGTTGATGCATGATCATTTTAATATTGATTTCCCCTTCACCTTGGTTATGCTATTGAATAGGTGGTTAGGTTACGGGTGCTACGGACTAAGTTGACGCGTAAAGGTTCACGCCTTAACTTATCAATGTGCTTGCCTCAATGTTGTTGTGTGAGTTCCTTATGATTAGATTATTGTGTGCAATGATCATTAATTGAACATGTTAATCTGGAAATGGGTCAGGTGCTTACCTTGAAAACGATGTTGATTATTATAATATGATGATTGTCCCTAAGATCCGAGTTGAGCGACTGATTCAGACTATACGTACGTCATGATTAATTGTATAAACGAACTGATTGGACTGCTTTTTAGTGTGATATGGCGTTGATAGGTGTTCATCATTTACGACAATGATGTATCGGCTTGCATCATGATTGTTGTTTATGTGTTGATTTTTTTTCATTTATATATCGCATGAAGTGTCATAGACGTCGTTTTTAAATGGTGATGTATATTTCCTAATGCAGTTTACAAAAAAAATACTTGTTGTATGTCGCTTTTGTCGTCATAACAGTGGGTTCGTTACATGAATGTCATTTTGTATTTCCATTGATCAACAACCTAGACCCTTTTATAACTTAAGAAACCATCAAGAAATGAGAACATCACTAAACTAGTAACTCGCTACAACAATATGTCCATATGAGAAAGTGGGTAATTATCTTTCAAGAAGGATTAATTAAGCTTTCATAAATCCACACAAAGCCATATATCTCCATTCTTCTTATGCATTAACACCAATATGGAAACCCATATGGAATGCCTTATTGGCTTTATTATCCCAACTTGTAGGAAATTTTACATCTCTCTTTATATCTTTATATGATGGGTTATATCATTTGGTTGATTGGTCACTATTTTTTTATGATTATCCTCACACCTATATTTAAGGGGAATGTATGACAGATGAATTTCTAGTTATATACCTTCAAATAATCATAGGTACAGGAAAAAAAATATTGAAATTGCTTGTATAGTTTTCCCCTGCATGTATAATTTTCATGTATAATTTTGGGTTGCTCCTCCATCCCAATATTTATTGGAATAATCCATAGAAGATCACTTGATGATGTTCATTGAAACTTGATTTTCTTTTGAGTTTTTCTTCTTTTTTGATGTTGATGAAAGAAAATTCCCTTCATCAACTCCACATGTTCATGTGAGGAAAGGGTCCAATTAGAACTTTATTTTTTCGGAATGGAAAACCCTTCGGATTAAATGGGGGATATGTGTAATTATTTCCATGCTCAATATGGAGTTGACACATATCTTTTTCCAGTTACCACACGTTGTATTATATGTATTATGTTTTGGTGAAAATTTAATAATTTAATAAGTTAAATTTTTTGTATTACATGTATTTTTTTTGGGAGTTTGGAATTACTAAACTTACTATACGGTTCGATTTATTACTTTATAATTCAACATACTTTATAAGTATACGGTGGTGTAATAGATGGTTGTCCCTTGGGGGACAGTTCACTCTGGTAAAATCAGTGCTCAAAGGCCAACCCATGTACTGGATGGAACTAGCGGCTATACCAACCTCGTTCTTTGTGGACGATGTGTTACTAATGATGAATGCATCGATTGAGGAGTGGGTTGAGATAAAACAAATCTTATCATCCTTCTGTAGGGCCTCTGGTTTGTGTATAAATTGGTCTAAATCTATCTTTTATTATTCTGGAATCTTTGGAGAATGTCTAGAGAATTTACAGGGTTTGTTTCCCCACAACTTCGAGGAACTTGCAAAAGGTTTCTGGTACCTTGGTTATTTTTTAAAGGCTGATGCATATAAAACAGAGGAATGGCGATGCCTCCTTTCAAAATTTGAAGATAAGATAGGATGGTGGTGTAATAGATGGTTGTCTCTGGGGGGATGGTTCACTCTGGTAAAATCAATACTCGAAGGCCAACCCGTTTACTAGATGGAACTGGTGGCTATACGAACCTCTATTTTACACAAAATATGGAGTTTGATGTTTAAATTTTTGTGGTCGGGTGTCATGGGAAGGAATCACTTCCACCTGTGCAGTTGGGATCTCTTAGCAAAGCCTAAGCATTTGGGAGGCTGGGGTATTCAAAATATTTTTATTTTTAATAGGGCTTTGTCCACCAAATCTCTGTGGCGAGTTCTAACGAAGGTTGGGGTGTGGAGTAAGGTGATAAAGGATAAGTATATCCCCCACTATTGCATTGTAATTTGGCTAAGGTCGACAAAAACCATTATTTTGTCCGCCTCGCAGACTTGGTGAAATCTACTAAAATCTTTACATATGATAACTCACTGGCTCGGTTGGAGACCAGGACCAGGTCACCTGGTGCAAGTTGGTATTGATTGTATTATGGGTTTGGGGAAGGCGTCCTACTTGTCAAGACACCTTTTGTTTGAACTTAGAAGGAATCACATGATTTACGTTTATCAGGTTATCGATGTTTGTAGGTCGGGACCACCCTCTGCTTATTGGAAATCAGAAGAAGAGCTTGGTCTGGTCGAGATCCTTGCAGAGGAATGGGAGGCATTTTAGAAATAACTGAGTTGTGCAGGGATACAGTTAAAGAACACAAACGATAAGCTTATATGGGTGGGAGGTGATTGCTCGAGTATCATTTCTGCAAAATATTTATACGTCGCTCTTGAAAACAAATTCTAGCCAACTATTGTTGGAGGATGGAGAAGACAATTTTGGAAATGGGATTTGGTGTGCAAGATAAAACTTTTTACCTGGTTAACTCTGGAGAATAGAATTATTACATGGGATATTTTACAAAGGAAAGGATGGTAGGGACCAAATATATGTTTCATGTGTTTCAAAGAAGTTCAAACTGTGTACCACCTTTTCGTCTCATGTAGCTTTTGTCGAGAGGGATGGGTTTTTTTTACAAAGATCTTAATATTCTAATTGTTTGGGAAGGATGTTCATTCAGTACCTGCTTTGAGAACTGGCAGAAGAAGGAGGCTTCTTACATAACTCTTCCTCCTATTATTCGCTAGATCACATGGCTGGAGAGGAACAAAGTTATTTTTTAAGGAAGCAAAGCTTCAGTTTACTCTCTGGTAACAAAAGTTAAATATTTACTACCCTCGGTGAATTTGGATTAAAAAAAAAGTGCGCTTTCTATAGCCTCCACGCCTTCTGACCTCAATAGTATGCTGGTTCGACGGGGCTGCACAATCTAGATCTCTTAGGTGTGGGGCAGGAGGCATCATAAAGTTCAGTGAACAAACAATCTATAAGTGGACCTTAAACTGTGGTCAGGGGAAAAATATGAGGGTCGAATTGCTAGGAGCTTGGGTGATTCTTTTCCTAGCGTGGCATTTAAATATTGATGTGATCCAGGTAATCGGTGACTCAAAGATCATAATTGAATGGATGAAGGACAGAGGAAAAATAAATATCGCCTCCTTGATGGGGTGGATGTAAAAATTAAAAGTGTTAACATATGTGTTTAGAGAGATACATTTCACCCATGTTTATAGGGAGCTTAATATGGAGGAAGATCATCTCTCGAAAATGGCTCTTACAAAGACCGAAGGAAAGCTAGAATTCAACAGGTGGGTTGAGGGAAATGAGGGGCCTACCATCTCCATCTATCATTTTTGACTCAGCTTGTCTGTTTTGGTTTTGTTATTATTAAGCTGATCCCGGTGACTGAGGCCTTGTATTATATTTTTGTGGTTATCATTTGATGGAGGACAACTATATCTTACTTGTTGTAGTTATTTTGTGACTGGAATCTTCCATAAGGAAGGTCTCATATATGCCTTTGTTATGTGGGATGAAAAGAGACACTCTCCTTTGTTTTGAATAGCCTTAGTGTAGTTATGGTTATTCTATGAATCTTCCTTTTTGAAAAGGCTCTAGTATATGTTCAGAATCTAGAGGTGATCATGACAATAAAATCTAAGTTAGAAGAAGTTGTAAAGTGTACTCATTTATATATCTAATATAAAGAGCAATTTTCCTGTTGAAAAAAACGTATACGGTTAGGGTTTGTTTTTATGTTGAAATAGCTTAATACTTTTGCCTCCCAAGGTTCCATCATTGTTTATTTCCTCTCTCTTTTAACCCTTCATTTCCATGGAAAATTCAAATCGCTCCATCGAACACGAAGAGATTGTCCAACAACTTATATGTAAGTGGTCACATAATTTATTACAACTTTTCTATTATTATTACAATTTTTTTGTGGCCAGCCAAAACATGGATTTTGTGTCAAAATGTGAATGTTATTTTTGCATTTCGGTTAAACAAAGATAGACCTTCTGTAACATGAAGTGAAGTTTCCTTGCAACCATTCACATTGGTGGCCGGAAGGTTATTGAAAATTACAACCACAAGAATCTTAATAGTAATAATTATTTTAAATTATAACTGTAATAAAAAAATTGAATTAAAAATAATTTTAATCAAGTTTTCTATCATTTGTTAGTAGCCATAAGGAATGTTACTTTCCAATCAGGTTTTAATTTTTGCAAATGAGATATTTTAATATGTACTTTATAAAAAATAAATTTATCTTTTATTTTAATTCACTAAAAAATATAAGATAGTATTCATTTAGTTAATAGTGAATGATAAATTTTATTTGAACAATAAAATATGTTGTGGGTATTAAAAATAAACCAAATAATCTAAAATTCTATTACTATTATAATAGAAGAAAAAGTATGGTTTGTTTTATAAGTATAGATTGATATACATTTATTTATTGATATTAAATAAAAATATTATGATATGTAAGGAGTTTCAATGTTTTAGCTGTGTTCTTTGAAATATGGGAAAGCTTTACGAAAAGTTTTAAGTGAGTTGTAATGTGTAGAGTATTATAAGTATAACATGTAATTTTTTAATTTTATGACTTAAATGTATTATATATATATATTTTAATTTCTTCAATATCATCAAAATTTATGTATGTTTCTACTAAGTAAAATTGCACCTAGGTATGATGGGAACTATTGTGGTTAAAATTATATAATATGTTATTTTGGAACTTTATGACTTAAATGTATTATAATTTTTTTAGTTTTTCTATATCATCAATATTTATGTATGTTTCTACTAAGTAGAATTGCACTTAGGTATGATGTGCACTATTGTGGCTAAAATTATATTCTTATATAGATAATAAATTTTATATATTGACTTTATATTTAATGGAGAAAAATGATTCATTAATCAAGATGCTTCTTGAATTAGGGTTTGGAGTTCTTAATTCTTTTTGGTTTTGAGTGTTTGGATTTCTTGGATTTTGTTCGGTTTTGAGAAAGATATGGAATCATTCTAACACTTTCACATTCAACATTCAAAATGAAAATGAAGTGAATATGCATCTTACTATTGAACGTTATGATGCATTTATTTTAGCAATGGTACATTGAATAATGATTTAGAGCAATTGATTACTATGATTTCAATAATGACAAGATTTCAAACAATGCAACGCATTGATTTAGTTATGACACAATGATAAATGATTTAGAACAATTAGTTGCATTGATTTCAATAATGACATAATGCAAAACAATGCAATGCATTGATTTAAGTGATGATACAATGAAAAATGATTTAGCATAATCAAGTAGTTGTATACATTTTAACAATGATATAACATAAAAGAATATGGTGCATTAATTTTAGTGATAGTGATATAACTTAAAACAATAACAACAGGATTCACTGATTTCATTGATAATGATATAACACAAAACAATAGTGCAAATTGACTTAAGTGACGATGTTAAAAAATGATTTAGAGAAACAAAGGAGTCTAAATGATTTCAACAATGATATAACACAAAACAATATGGTGCATTTATTTTAGAGATGATACAATGAAAATTGATTTAGAGCAATTAGTTGTTATGATTTAAATACGAACATTATGCAAAGCAATGCAATGCATTGATTTTAGTGATGATAGAATGATACATGATTTAGAGGAATTAGTTGCATTGATTTCAATAATGACATAATGCAAAAAATTATGCAAACACTAGGGTGCATTGATTTTAGTGATAATGATATAACATAAAACACTTGGACGCATTGATTTCAATGAAAATGATAAAATGATAATACTATTGATAAATTATTCACTACATTAATTATTTGAAGAAATTATATGAATGAAATGAATCCTCTATATTGATTTCAACTGTGAAATGATGCAAATTATCAAGTGAAATGAATTTAGCAATAACCCAATGAAAACCAATTTCAAAAAAGCTATATAAGTCGAATTCCTATATTTTGGTTAGGTGTGATTTGTGTATTAGTATTTGGACATTTAAACCATTATAATATTAAGATATATAAAATGTGAAAAAATCTTCTAAAATTCCTAATTTATCTCTTTTATTGCACTATCTCGAGTTAAAACTTTGCACGGTCTCCAATTTCAACCTGTATTTCCATATGATTCATATAAAAATATGGGAAAGTTAGTCGATGTATCTAAGAGAAAAGAGAAATAAGATAGACTAATATCAATTATTATGTAATACATGGGTTATTGAATATCTTCCTCATATCACTTCTTAAAGATATGATGTATTATATATGTTATTAAATATCTTTTAACCATTTCATTTTGTTATTATTGAACATATTTATCACTAAATATTGTTACTTTATTATCATTTGGATTCATAATGATGTAAATTTCAAAGTATCAAATTCATCTTAAACATATACATATAGATACATATTATCATTTAAAATTTCTATGTTCCTCTCGATAACTCGAATCAACATAGATCCATATTAACTATGTGTAACATCCCGCTCTCATGCACTGAGAAAACTTATTCTTTGAGGACACTTGCTCGCAAGTGATCTGGACTTTTATGATGTTAAAACATTTATCCTTGATTATGATGCGTTATGATAGATGACATGATGTTTTACTGCTTTGACGTCGACAGGTGCTATTGACTCAATTTTATTGAGTGTGCAGGGTTTTGGACCTTGAGGATGCAAAGGCATCGGTGGAACCCCTTGGACTCCGGATTGAGTCAGGCTGACGATAGCTTGCCGACCAGAGTCACATATGGAGTAAAGGGGTCACATACGATTTCCATAGAGGTTGAGGGAGAGGTGTGGACAACATCCCTGCCACAGCCTACTAGCACTCTCGTCGTGGCTCGAACTGTAGGTTAACGATTACCTAGTTCGAGAGGAATCCACGATGCCCTGAGGGCAGACTGCAACAGTTGCTCACGATGATTCTAAGGGGCGCGCAATAAGGCGGGGGCCTTATTCCTTAGAGCCCTTAGTCTCCCACAAGTTCACCTGGCGAAGTGTTGACTCCAGGGGTTATATATGTTTACCAATCAGTCAAGTTGGTGAGTGGCACCCTTGGAGTACGTGGTGCATCCTGAAGAGCAAGTCATGCAAAAGAAACACAAGTCGACGAGTGGCACCCTTGGAGCACGTGGTGCATTTTGAAGGGCACGTCACGTGAAAGAAACACAAGTTAGAGAGTGGCACCCTTGGGGCATGTGGTGCATCCTGAAGGGCACGCCGCGCAAGAGAAACAACCGGGGCAAGTGGCACCCTTGGAGCACGTGGTGTGTCTTGAAGGGCATGTCGCATTGATGTTGAGGAAGGAACAAACCTAGATGGCCCTAAGACATTTAACACCTTAAGAAATTCTTAAAACGACTTCCCTAAATAATTGTCGCCCAGTTCAAAATCTAAACCTAAGTCTAAGACTTCTCTACGGTAAAATTTTGTTTAGCCTTAAGAAAAAGACTCTATAAAAATAAAAATAAAGATATAAACTAAAACCCACTTAAGTAATAGTTTTTAGTCTTCTTAAATTTAGAGGGTAAAATGAAGAGAGGAATAATTTAATTAAAATCCG
>ML783021.1:157178-173904 GCA_009831015.1 Picea engelmannii
GGACGACACTTGTGCGAAGGAGAATATTTAGAATTTTTTTATTAAAACTTAATTAAAATGTGATTTAGGGAAAGTTGGAGGTTGGAAAAACTCTATAAAAGAAAGGGAAGATGAGGAAGAAGGGGATCGGCTGTTAGCGTAACGTTACGCTGTTGGAATTGTGACTTGACTGATTACTTGTGGAGAGTTGGGATTTTCCAACTTGGATAGGAGTGGTAGCTCGGCCTTGCGAGGTGAGATGGGAAGCTAGACGGACCATCTGGATTGTGTGTGGCTCCTTTGTGGCTCGGGGGGCTAAGGGGGAAGAAGAGTACCCCTAGCGATTGGCTGGGAGGTACCGGTGTAGTCTCGACGGTCAACGAGGGGAGCGACATGGAACAAGAGCGGTACAGAGCGCGCGGTCATCATTCAAGGCGGGAGTTAAGGCAATGATATGCTTTTCATTTTGCATGAGTTAAGGCGACACTTTTTAGGTGGAACAATAGTTGGGACTACCTCTGGTATTCTGTAGAGATGACCCCCCAAATTAACAATGACACTATGGGGTCGAGACTCGTAAACATCATGGCATCTCCACATATATGGTTGGCTCAAGAGAACATCACAGACATCTAGTGGGGAAATATCACATAATACCTCATCCTTGAAGGGTTGGATGCCGTATGACAATCGACACTGTTGGTTGACACTGAGATCTCGTCCTTGCCAAAGCCACCCAATGTTGTATGGTTGTGAGTGTTGTGTTGTCGACAATCCCAATTGTTTGACGACCTCTGCTGAGATGAGGTTTTTCTAGCTTCCTGTATCAACAATAAAATGCAGCGGGGTCCCCTTCACCCACATCTGTGAATGAAAAATGCACTCCCCCTCTTCAGGATCTGTTGTTCTTCTAGTTGAATTGTTGTGGTCGCGACAATAGCAGTGGGGTCTGTGTCAATGATCTGTCCTTTACCAGTATTTTCAGAATCAGATTCAAAATCAAGGTTCGACTCCTTGTCTTTGATCTTGGCCACTAAGGACTGTTTTGAGCAACATTCATCGGTGTTGTGCCAAGGGATTTTGTGGAAATCACACCATTTTTCGGTGTCCTTCTTTGTCTTCCCGTGGCCCTTCTTTTCATGTAGCTTGGACTGGATTTTGGGAGATTGTTTGTTAGGGATGTCTTTGTCATACTTTGGTTGTTGCGGATTTGTAGAACCGAATTCCCGTTTGTTCTGGTGCTTAAATTTTTGCTCAATTTTAAAAGCATATCGACAAGCAGCATCGAGTGATGAGATGTCGAGAAAATCCATTTCAATCTGGATGTATCTGTGTAGAGCCCCATGGTATTTCAGAACCAAATGTCACTTAGAGTCTTTGATACCCATCTTGGTGCACAAGGTATGGAAGGTATTGGTGAAATATTGAACTGCTTGGCCCCTCTCTTGCCGCAGTGTGGTCCATCTGATGTACTGGTCCTCATAGTTTCCAACAGGGTAATATTGTTCCTTTACTGCATCTAGAAAAAAAATCCCAAATGGGATCGACCCCATATATTACAGACTCCTCTATGGAGCTTTTCTCCCAGTAAGTTTCCCACCAATGTTTGACATGAGGGAGATCTTTAAGGAGTGCGAAGGTGATATTTTCTTTGTTGGAAAAATTGTGAACAGAGAAATAACCTTCTAGCAGAGTTGACCATTTTTATAGGGCTTCTGCATCTATCTGTCCTTCAAATATAGGAATATCAAAATTAAATTGTACCTTGAAAGGTGAGGTGCCTCCAAAGTGGCCTCTTGATGAAGATGCGCCTGATGTTATCGGCAGGTGTTTAAGGATGTCGGCAAAATTCTCCATCATTTCGTCCCTTTGTCGCATGAGAGCTTGCTCATGCAACAGATTGATAGAATCGTTTGCTCCGTCGTTTTTCTTTTCTTCCGCCATTGAGGGTTTCTTGGGTCTGCGAGAGAGATTGTATTAAAGAGAGACAAGTTCGAGACCCAACTTTCTATACTTGGACCTCATTGGGGACATGCACTAAAAAAATGATCAAGAGCAGCCTGCTCTGATACCACTGATCCGGATTATTTTCGGCACGAAATGAGAGCAGAGATATAATAAATAAATGCACAAAGATATCACATATGTACAATAATATAACAAAAATATATAAGAGATTCAACCATAAACACAGAGATACAGTAATACACAATTTCTATTAATGAAAGAAATGTACAGCGACTGTAAAAATACAGAGTGAAAGACTCGCTAAAATGGTCAGCTTATCTCTGAGAAGAGATGTGATGGCTACTTGCATTCGCAAGAAGATGATTACAATGAGGCACTGAAGGCCTTTTTACAAAAAACAGGAATGCTAAAAACCCTAGACATCCAAAAACCTAACCCTAGGAGATGAAGTGCGAAAGGTCATGTGGGCCCCGTTTGGGTAAGTTAGTCCATCAACTTCCCGGGGTCGTAACTTTTGCATACGATCTCTGTTTTAGGCATATGATAGCTCGTTAGAAAGGTATCATTGAGGAGATTCATTTTGGGGGCTCAATTATTCCTTTAGCTATCATTGAGAACCTTTATCTCGAAAAACCTTCATTTAGGCCCTCAAAATGGCCCCGGAAGTTAAAGCCTGCTAAAAATAGTAAATTGCCAAAATTGCTAGAAAACTGTTTTGAGGCAGTCAAAAAAGGTGGGTGGCCACCGATATCCACCTGTATCAGTCCTCCCTCCTTAGGAAGAAATGGTATCCATTGTGTTGAGTTCCCGGGGGAGAGTAAAAATCATTTGTTGGATTTGCATCTTGGTGAGCTGCTTGTATTGTTGGAGACGTCGCGCTACTTAGTTTGTGGAAGTCTTTAATGAACCTGTTGAAGTTGAGGTTGTTCAAGAAGTCGAGCTACATGAAAGGAAGGTGTGCAGAAGGAATCTTTTCCCTTTGTTGCAACCTTGTCGACCTGCTTCTATTTGATAGAAGGTGCAGGGGGCGAGGCTATAGTGGTTGCAGTGTCCTTTTGTTCCCCTTTTGAACAGATTGTGAAGAAGCTGAATTTTGCAGTATGAGATACTACCTTGTGACAATTGTTAGGTGGAACAATAATTGGGACTACCTCTGGTATTCTGTAGAGATGACCCCCAAAGTAACAGTGACACTACGGGGTCGAGACTCATAAATAGTATGGAATCTCCACATATATGGTTGGCCCAAGAGAACATCACAGACATCCAGTGCGGCAACATCACATAATACCTCATCCTTGAAGGGTTGGATGCCATATGAAAATCGTCACTGTTGGTTGACACAGAGATCTTGTCCTTGCCGAAGCCACCTGATGTTGTATGGTTGTGGGTGTGGTGTTGTCGACAATCCCAACTGTTTGACGACCTCTGCCAAGATGAGGTTTTTTTGGCTTCCGCTATTAACAATAAAATGCAGCGGGGTCCCCTTCACCCACATCTATGAATGAAAAAGGCGCTCCCCCCTCTTCAGGATTTTTTGGTTCTTCTGGTTGAATTGTTGCGGTTGCAACAATAGCAGTGGGGTCTACGTCAATGATATGTCCTTTACCAGTATTTTCAGAATCAGATTCTGAATCAGGGTTCTACTCCTTGTCTTTGATCTCGGCCACCAATGACTATTTTGAGTGACATTCATTGGTTTTGTGCCAGGGGCTTTTGTGGAAATCACACCATTTTCTGGTGTCCTTCTTTGTCTTCTCGTGACCCTTCTTTTCCTGTGTCTTGGATTGGTTTTTAGGAGATTGATTGTTAGGGTCATCTTTGTCATACTTTGGTTGTTGCGGATTTGCAGACCTAAATTTCCATTTGTTCTGGTGCTTAAATTTATGCTCAATTTTAACAGCATATCAATAAGCAGCACCGAGTGATGAGATGTCTAGAAAATCCATTTCAGTCTGGATGTATCTATTTGAGCCCCACAGTATTTTAGAACCAAATGTCGCTTGGAATCTTTAATACCCAGCTTGGTGCGCAAATTATGGAAGGTATTGGTGAACTCTGGAACTACTTGGCCCTTCTCTTGCCGCAGTGTGGTCCATCTCATGTACTTGTCCTCATATTTTCTAACAGGGTAATATTGTTCCTTTACCGCATCCACAAAAAAATCCCAAGTGGGATCGGCCCCATATATTCTAGACTCCTCTGTGGAGATTTGTTCCCAATAAGTTTTCCACCAATGTTTGACATGAGGGAGAGCTTTAAGGAGTGTGAAGGTGATCTTTTCTTTGTCGGAAAAATTGTGAACAGAGAAATAACCTTCTAGCAGAGTTAACCATTTTTCTAGGGCTTCTACATCTATCTATCCTTCAAATACAGGAATATCAAAATTAACTTGTACCTTGAAAGGAGAGGTGCCTACAAAGTGGCTTCTTGATAAATATGCACTTGATGCTATCGATAGATGTTGAAGGATATGGGAAAAATTCTCCATCATTTCGTCCCTTTGTCACGTGAGAGTTTGCTCAAGCAATAGATTGATAGGATCGTCTGCTACATCGATTTTATTTTCTTCCACCATTGAGGGTTTCTTGGGTGTGTGAGAGCAACTGTCTTCAAGAGAGACAAGCTTGAGACCCAACTTGCTATAATCGGACCTCGTCGGGGACATGCACTAAAAAAATGATAAAGAGCATCTTGCTCTGATACCACTGATCCGGATTATTTTCGGCACAAAATGAGAGTGGAGATATAATAAATAAATGCACAGAGATATCGTGTATATCCAATAATATAACAAAAATATATCAGATATGAAACCATAAACACAGAGATACAGTAATACATGATTTCTATTAATGAAAGAAATGTACAGAGACTGTAAAAATACAGAGTGAAAGACTTGCTAGAATGGTGGCAACTTATCTCTGAGAAGAGATGTGACGGCTACTTGCATTCGCAAGAAGATGATTACAATGAGGATCTGAAGGCCTTTTTACAATAAAAATGAATGACAAAAACCCTAGACATCCAAAAACCTAACCCTAGGAGATGAAGCGCCAAAAGTCATGTGGGCCCCGTTTGGGTAAGTTAGTACATCAACTTCCCGGGGTCGTAACTTTTGCATACGATCTCTGTTTTAGGAGTATGATAGATCATTGGAAAGGTATCGTCGAGGAGATTCATTTTGGGGGCTCAATTATTCCTTCATCTATCATTAAGAACCTTGATCTCGAAACACCTTTATTTAGGCCCTCAAAATGGCCCCGGAAGTTAAAACCTGCTAAAAATAGTAAATTGCCAAAATTGTCAGAAAACTGTTTTGAGCTAGTCGGAAAAGGTGGGTGGCCACTGATATCCACTTGGATAAATCCTCCCTCCTTAGGAAGCAATGGTCTCCATTGCGTTGAGTTCTCGGGGGAGAGGGAAAAACATTTACTGGATCTACATCTTGGTGAGGTGCTTGCATTGCTGGAGACGTCACGCTGCTTAGTTTGTGGAAGTCTGTCATGAACCTGTTGAAGTTGAGGTTGTTAAACAAGTCGAGATACATGAGAGGAAGGTGTGCAGAAGGAATCTTTGTGCATTGTTTCAACCTTGTTGACCTGCTTCTGTTGGATAGAAGGTGCATGGGGCAAGACTATAGTGGTTGCAGTGTCCTTTTGTTCCCCTTTTGAATAGATTGTGAAGAAGCTGATTTTTTCAGTATGAGATACTACCTTGCGACACTTTTTAGGTGGAACAATAGTTGGGACAACCTCTAGTTTTCTGTACAGATGACCCCCGAAAGTAACAATAACACTACGGGGTCGAGACTCATAAACAACATGGTGTCTCCACATATATGGTTGGCCCAAGAGAACATCACAGACATCCAGTGGGGCAACATCACATAATACCTCATCCTTGAAGGGTTGGATTCCGTATGACAATCGACATTGTTGGCTGACATGGAGATCTCATTCTTGTTGAAGCCACTCGATGTTGTATGGTTGCGGGTGTGGTGTTGTCGACAATCCCAACTGTTTGACGACCTCTGTTGAGATGAGGTTTTTCTAGCTTTTGCTATCAACAATAAAATTCAACGGGGTCCCCTTCACCCACATCTGTGAATGAAAAAGGCGCTCCCCCTCTTCAGGATCTGTTGGTTCTTCTGGTTGAATTTCTACAGTCACGACAATAGCAGTAGGGTCTACGTCAATGATCTGTCCTTTACCAGTATTTTCAGAATCATATTCTAAATCAGGGTTCGGCTCCTTGTCTTTGATCTCGACCACCAATGACTGTTTTGAGCGACATTCATCGGTGTTGTGCCAGGGTCTTTTGTGGAAATCACACCATTTTCCGGTGTCCTTCTTTGTCTTCCCATGACCCTTCTTTTCTTGTGTCTTGGACTGGTTTTCGGAAGACTATTTGTTAGGTTCGTCTTTGTCATACTTTGGTTGTTGCGGATTTGTAGACCCGAATTCCCGTTTGTTCTGGTGCTTAAATTTCTGCTCAATTTTAACAGCATATCGATAAGCAACACTGAGTGATGAGATGTCCAGAAAATCCTTTTCAGTCTGGATGTATCTGTGTAGAGCCCCATAGTATTTCAGAACCAAATGTCGCTCGGAGTCTTTGACACCCATCTTGGTGCGCAAGGTATGGAAGGTATTGGTGAACTCCAAAACATCTTGGCCCCTCTCTTGCCATAGTGTGGTCCATCTCATGTACTGGTCCTCATAGTTTCCAATAGGGTAATATTGTTCCTTTACCGCATCCACAAAAAAATACCAAGTGGGATCGACCCCATATATTCCAGACTCCTTTGTAGAGCTTTGCTCCCAGTAAGTTTCCCACCAATGTTTGACATGAGGGAGAGCTTTAAGGAGTGCGAAGGTGATCTTTTCTTTGTCATAAAAATTGTGAACAAAGAAATAACCTTCTAGCAGAGTTAACCAGTTTTCTAGGGCTTCTGCATCTATCTGTCCTTCAAATACAGGAATATCAAAATTAAATTATACCTTGAAAGGCGAGGTCCGTCCAAAGTGGCCGCTTGATGAAGATGTGCCTGATGCTATCGACAAGCATTTAAGGATGTGTCAAAATTTCTCCATCATTTTGTCCCTTTGTCACGTGAGAGTTTGCTCAAGCAACAGATTGATAGGATCGTCTACTCCGTCGTTTTTCTTTTCTTCCACCATTAAGGGTTTCTTGGGTCTACGAGAGCGATTGTCTTCAAGAGAGACAAGCTCGAGACACGAGTTGCTATACTCAGACCTCGTCGTAGACATGCACTGAAAAAAATGATCAAGAGAAGCCTGCTCTGATACCACTGATCCGGATTATTTTCGGCACGAAATGAGAGCAGAGATATAATAAAGAAATGCACAGAGATATCGTGTATATCCAATAATATAACATAAATATATCAGAGATGCAACCATAAACACAGATATACAATAATACACGATTTCTATTAATGAAATAAATGTACAAAGACTGTAAAAATACAGAGTGAAAGACTCGCTAGAATGGTGGCAGCTTATCTCTGAGAAGAGATGTGACGGCTATTCGCATTCGCAAGAAGATGATTATAATGAGTCTCTGAAGGCCTTTTTACAATAAAAAAGAATGCCAAAAACCCTAGACATCCAAAAACCTAACCCTAGGAGATGAAGCGCGAAAGGTCATGTGAGCCCCGTTTGGGTAAGTTAGTACATCAACTTCCCGGGGTCGTAACTTTTGCATACGATCTCCATTTTAGGCGTATGATAGCTCGTTGGAAAGGTATTGTCGAGGAGATTCATTTTGGGGCTCAATTTTGCTTTCATCTATAACTGAGAACCTCTATCTAGAGAAACATTCATTTAGGCCCTTAAAATGGCCCCGGAAGTTAAAACCTGCTAAAAATAGTAAATTGCCAAAATTGCCAGAAAACTGTTTTAAGCCAGTCGAAAAAGGTGGGTGGCCATCGATATCCACCTGGATCACCCAAGCGTGAATAACATCAACAAATTGGTACTCTGGAGAGGCATTAAATCTATCGGGGCACCTACTGATCGAATGGCAAATTTTTAGATGCGACCTCATCAACTCAGGAATCCTCTTATACAATTCGCCAGAGGTTTTAATCTGGACAGGTGGAGACCAATTCAGAATTACCTTGGTCAAAAAATTCTACTTTGCGGTGGAAAAAAATAAATGGAATCATACGATCCGTGGCTGGAGAAGGGCACTTTGGTCTTCGACCTGCCCTATTAAAATCAAAATTTTCATTTGGCTGGTAGTCAAAAACAGAATCCTCACCTGGGAGGTACAACAACGAAGAGGCTTCATACGACCTGACATTTGTATTCTCTGCAAAACTCAGCGTGAGACTACACACCATCTGCTCGTTGACTGTGTGTTTACTGTGGCGGTTTGGAACAAATTATTACTTCATTTTAACTCATTGGTTACTTGGTCGGGCACCATTCTTGAGGATTGTTTTAATACCTGGCATAAACATAAAGCAATACATTTAACCTTGCCAACAAACATCTGTTGGTTTGTGTGGAAGGAAAGGAATAGAGTACTTTTTTAAGATCAACACTCATCCATTCAACGGGTGGTCCATCGAGTTACAGTTGCTTTGTAGGATCATAAAGTGATTCCGAGAATTATTTATCGGAAAAGGGGTATTGTTGCCACAATTGGAGTGGATCGACTGGCTGGTTTCATGGAGCAGTGGAGTCTTCGGGCCCGAATAGTGGTGCAGGAGGCATTATCAAGCTCGATGGACAAGCATATATAAATGGCTCATCAATTGTGGGAAGGGGACAAATACCAGAGAGGAATTGTTGGGAGTCTGAGCACTACTCACACTTGCTTCCCAACTTTCCATCCAATCTATCCAAGTTCAGGGTGACTCCAAGGTTATCATTGACTGGTTAGAGGAGAAGGGTCACCTCCAAGTTGTTACATTAGAATGTTGGAAACTCATATTAAGGAGACTAATTGATCACTTCCAATCTATCTCTTTTACTCATGTTTATAGAGAAGACAATGAAGTGGTTGATAGACTCTCAAAGAAGGCACTTCTCAAAGATCCTAGAAAAATCTACTATTTCCAATGCGTCGAGGAACATGAGGGTCCTCTTCTATCACTTGAACTTGATTAGATTCTGCAATCTTTGATTTTTTGACTAGTTGCCTACTATTTCAGTTTGGGATAAGGTTGTTATCGTTATGGACATTTTTTTCCATTGTCTTGTTAGTCACTTTTTATTCCTCTCAACCATTTGGCAGATTGGTTTTTTATTTGTTTGAGGATGTAATGGGTTTTGGACTCTATATCCTGATAAGGGCATTGTATTGCAGAATATTTGTATGGAAACTCTTTGTAAAGACCAATTTATATTACCTTATTAATATAAAGTGAAATTTTTATGTGGAAAAAAGTAACCCTAGTGTTCATTGGTTTTTAAAAGCTTTTTTAAATTTGATGTTTAACCATATCTTGTTCTTAAAAGCTTTTTAAATTTGATGTTTAACCATATCTGGTTCTTAAAAGCTTTTTTAGTTTGATGTTTAACCATATCTGGTTCTTAAAAGCTTTTTTAAATTTGATGTTTAACCATATCTGGTTCTTAAAAGCTTTTTTAAATTTGATGTTTAACCATAAATTTTTATGACTGGTTTTTTTAACACCATATTTTTTTTTATAGTTGGGATATTTCTTTCTACTTATCAATTAATTATTATATCTTATTATCAATTAATTATTATATCTTATATGTGTTTATTATTTATTATTATAAATTTAGAATACTAATGATAATTTGTTGCTCCACAAACGTAAAAATCAAAATCAAAATATTTTTGTCATCAATCAAAATTAAATACTTTCTAAAGGTTTATATTAAACATCCACTTTGTTTTGTTTTTAAATAATGCTCACAACTACTAACTGCTTTTAGAATACCATATCAAACCAGATTAACACCTATCCTTAAAGCCAAATGCAATTTCTAGTAATATATAGAATAAGGTTTAATCGTAAATTGTTAAGTATACCATATTCTACTGAAAAGATATATCAATAAAGAAAAAGAAAAAAAATCATTATATTTCAACTTAGTAACCAAAGTTCAACTATATTTCAACTTATCACTAATTGCAAGTTCAATATGTGAGGTTTGATGATAAATTCAATTAATTTTAGAAAATTTTTACTTTGTCATCCATCTTTCTTTTGTTCATGCACTTACGACATCTTTTCAATAGAACAAGACCACCCTAATAATACTTCCTTGAAACATACAATCACGGCTTATTAATAAAATTAGGGCTGACCTGTCCAACTTATTAATAAAATTAGGGTTGACCTGTGCATCGCCCTGCATGATCGACCAGCGGTTGTCTGTTACGTCATGCTTCTGTCTTCATTCTGTGCTGCGAGCGTTGATTCTGAAACTTTATCTCGGTGCCAACGGCATCCAACAATGTTTGATTTTCCAACTGGTATCTTGTTGAGGGCACACAATCGTGGATGATTTTCCAAGTCTTTCTCGAAAAACAAGAAATCGGGGAGATTTTTGGAGACACAGTTTTCCCCAATTCTTTAGACTTTTGAAATCTGTGAGTGCTTCTTGCCATTCGAGTTTATAACTTCCGAAAAACAAATATATGACCATGGTTTATAGAAAAATATGCATTTACACAAGGGTGATTGTTATTACCTCTCAATATATTTCCTGTAGATGACGAGAACAAAGAAACTCTGTTGTTAACTTCAAGTGTAGTCTTTCCAATCCATTCTTTTGATCTCTATTAGATGACAAATCAACAAAATCTACATATGATTCTTCAAACCATTGTTGAGCTCGCTCTCAATAGCCATGCCCTAATCCTTATTGATTTAGGCTAATAAGTCTCGTGGCAAGGTCCCTTAACATAGCAAACTTCAGATTGACATACTTAAAAAAAATTGAGCATGTGGCTTTCAGATTGATTCATATTTTATGTAGTTCGATCAATAAAGACCCACAAAATATGAATGAGAGGAGGATTTATGTTTTTATTGATGGAAAATGCACATATAAATATAACATCGCAATACAAAACATAAAAAACTATTAGAAATTAGCTCATGGCACATAATTGCTCAACATAAGAAGTTATTAAATTTGAAATGATAGCACACATATGAAGACACGAAATCATCATGACTACTTTAACATCTCTACTAAAGTGTACACTAATATAGACAAAATGTGGTGCTTCCTTAATCTCGTGTTTTCTTGGGAGGTGGAGTCTAGGTTGTTGTTCTCTTAAATGTCATCGAGTGTTTTGTTGTTTTCCCCTTTAAGACGAGTCTTGTAGAGGAAAATGAGCTCTCATCCCAAGAGGGAACAAACTTAAACTTACATTAGGAGAATTTTGAGGTAAAAAATGGACCTCAAAACAAAAAATATATTATCAAAACGTTTTTCGCGAAGATTACGTTCAATAGGTAAGATGCCATGTGGAAAATTGATGTTTCTCCATCTTTTGGTGTGTGCGCCTGTAGGATGTTGATACTCAGTTGTTTGGAAATGTGTCATGGTATATGCTAAGGGCATCCACACTTCTGAAAACTTTGAGCAGTCTTTTTCTCTGTACAATTGGCAAATTAAACCCATTAAATACATATAAGGCTCTCTTAGGTTTACCGTGTTGTACTATCCATTGCTCATGTTTGTGAAATTTTTATCTTCTTTCCACCATGAGACCAGTAATCTACTTGTGTCATGAAACTTATAAAACCTGACCACAAACTCTGTGTTTAGTCTCTCCTCCTGGTATCTGAGTTTGTAGTATTTTTGTACCTCTACTTCAAGAAAGATATCAATACATTCTCCCTCCTCATTATTGACCGTGAATTTCATCACATCTGCGTGGTCGATTATCCATCCTAGGATTTTGATGCAGGGAAGAACCGGGATCCGACAAGCCACCATGTGCATATATGATCGCCTAATATTCGGAAAAACTTGGTCATCCAATACCATGACGTTCAGGTCGCTGTGATTTGTAAACTCCGAGTAATCTTCCTGAATAATTTTGTTAAAAATATCCTCCCAATTAGGAAGCATTACTTTCGATCCAGTGCTTTCCTCCCAAACGTTGGGGGTGGATAAATTGTTTCTTGGTAGAAGTTTGGATAAATGACTCCGTCTTTGAAAAAAAATCAACTTCCCTTATGGTCATCGGTGTTGACCCTTTGTCGATCTCCAGTTATTTCATTTTGGGTGTTCTTGGTGAGTGTCTGGTCGTCGACTTTCACGGAGGTATTTTCCTGCACAAAATGTTATAATGAGGTGTGAGCCAACTTCGACAAGCATTATTCAACGCAATAGTAAATGAAAACAATATAGACCAAGATTACATCTTCCTTGCAAGAAATAACATGGGGTTACTGGTAATTGAAGGGATACAACAAGTTGTAACCTCTTCAACGCTCTCTCTTGCTCCTTCGTCTGCTTGGGAGATCAGTGATTTGCGAATGGAATGCCATGTTTGGGAACAGACTTTCCAAATTTAAAATATACTTACCTTGTCACATCGAGTCTTAAATTTAGGAGTACAGATATGATCTATAAAATATATAACTAAATCCACATCATGCTTAGGAGTAAATGCAATGCAGGCTGACGACGCAGGAGCATGTTATTTTAGAGTTCATCGGTGAATTCAAATTTTGAAAGTTTATCGGCGCGTAACATTGTGGTATTAGTTACGTGAAGTTCTTAATTGTCTAACAGATCAAAAAACTCGTCCTTCACTTAGCTAGAGGTATCTCCTCAAATTACCAAAGCATTTTCTCACTTCAACGGGACTAGTAAGATCGACATCGGGGATACGCATGATTGTTAAATGGACAATGCAAATCGTCCAGGATCGTCAGCATTGACGAATAAATGTTCGATATAAATCCAAAAATCCGGTGTTCTAGTAATCTGTCGGTGGTTAATGAGTTCATTGACGTCGACGGATTGTCTTTGATGTTGTTTCATTTGTGCCCCTAAGAAAAAGGTTTGATGCTAACCCAAATTGCCATACAGTGTTGACGTGGAGGTACATATATGACACATGGAACATCAAAATATGACGTGGGTGATAGCTGATCAATACAGACTATCTACGCGAAAAAACAGGTGACTGTTGATTTGACCTTTTCGGCATGAGAAGCATTTATTTTTGGCGTCAGTGATTTTCTTTAGTCATATGTTACCATGCCCTTTCTCCCTTTTCGCCGATGCCGACGATATATCGGCAATTGACAATCGATGATTTTTTTTGCCTATGTTGTTAATTTATCTTTTGGATTTCGTCGATGTTGATGATACATCAACGATTTCTAAAGAGCTTTTTTCACAGGCCAGAATCATCGATTGGCACACAGCTCTTTTATAAAACAATTTTAAGTTGTGTGTATTTAGTCTTTATGCCACACTTACTTAGAGAAAAAGGCCAGTCTGTCAACAAACCTCGAACCAAACCAAATGTGATCGATGATAAAACGAAACAATAGAAAAACCCATTGATCCTACAAAACTAACTCCATTAAAAAATGACAAAGTGGTACCCAAAAGAGAAAATTCACAAAGACTTTTTAGAGTCTGTTGAGTGCTCAACACAGTGCACCCCAAGGATGCACCGTGCATCAAGGGTGCACCCCAAGGATGTGCTAACTATCAAGGATGCACCATGTGAACAACTATATATTTTTAATGGTGCGTACATTTTTATGAATGCACCAGTGCGTTCACTATAAACAACACACCATTTAATAGAAACTATTTATTTTTTATGGTGTGTCATTTATTATGAACGAACTGGTGTGTTCATTATAAACAACACACCGGTGCGTTCATTATAAACAATGCACTGGTGCATTTATTAGGAACGCATCGTCAACAATAAACAGTTTCCATTAAATGGAGCGTATAGTTTTATGAATGGACCAGTGCGTTCACTATAAATAACACACTGTTTAATGGAAACTCTTTATATTTGAGGGTGTTTTGTTTATTGTTAACGCACTGATGCATTGTTTATAAGTATTCATAGGTGTGTTCCATGTTACGACGCATCGACAAAAATCACCTATATATTTTCGGTGCGACTTGTAAAATTTACAGGGTGCATCGCATGTGGTGTGAGCCAAATGGATTGAATGCACCACGCATAATATTCTTTTTGAAAAAAATGCAAATTTTTCTCGATTTCACAATTTGATCTGGTAGAAATACAATGTGCAAAGAAATAAAGAATTTTTCGAGACATTTTCTCATATAGGAGGCATGATTGGGATGTAGTGAAAAAAATGAAATTTGCCCACCATATGGAAAAATTGGAATCACACAAACCGAGCACTGAACGAAAACAAAGAAAGCAACGTAAGCATCGACAACAATGCACTTCAATTGGGAAAAGGTGGCATCGATGCTTGAGAGTTTTTCTGTATTGGAAATGGTAAAAATGGTTTTTACTACTATTTTTTTTTTCTGTTGTTCCAGTACGCTCGTGTTAAGAATGACGGTGCTCACCATTGTAAACAATGCACCGTTATTTAAAAAAAAAAACATGCGACAGTGCACCATATGGAACGCATCGATGCACTCATTGTACAAAGGCGCACCATTATGCTTTTAAAAAAAAAACACAAAGATTGTTCATCTGTTTGTTGCGCACCGGTGCGTTCGTTCCTTATGCATCAGTGCTCACAAGTTTCTTTTATATGATGCGCACCATTTTTTTTTATTTAATTTTAAATAAATCTGCAACGGTGCACCATTGTCTAATCGTGTCGGTGCGTTGGTTTCTGGTGGCGTACAGATGCATATAGTGCATTGTTATTTGAAAAACAAAACTTGCGACAGTGCATCGATTTAGAACGCATAAGTAAACCCAATGGGAAATGGAACGCCGGTATGCATTTTTAAAAGGAAAAACGTGAAGACGGTGCACCTATTTGTTGAGAACCGGTGTGCCCATTTCATGCGCATCGGTGCTCGCGAGCTTCTTTTATATGATGTGCACCATTGTTTTCTATTTTTTTTTATATAACTCTGCAATGGTGCACCATTAACTATTAGCACCGGTGTGTTGATTTCTTGTGGCGCACTGGTGCGGTATAGTCATATAAATGCATCGTTAAAAAATGTTTGCTAAAACATCATCACGCGCACCGCCGCTAGTGACTTCTGCTACAAACGAATTTTTGGGCTATATTTATAGGGTTTCCGCAAAAACCTCCGCTATAAAGTCTTTTCCTTGTAGTGTGACTAATCTCTTGAAGTCTTGTTAAAGAGATTTTCAAGGAATACAAAGAAATTAGTGTGACTAATTTCTTGGAAGTCTTGGAATAGATTTTGTACTTGTGAAAGAAAACGTGATTAAAACATGTTTGGTATTTGTGTGTGACATGTCGAATAATCAATGATGGAGAATGTAAATCTCCCAAATCATCATGAAAGATATGAATGTTATTGATTTACATAACCTTGATCCTCATGATCAACATCCTAAATAAATCAGTGCAAGAATCCATCTTCCATCAAATCTATCCAAGAGAACGTGTCATGATGAGCTAAGAAATCTAATAATCATTCCGTCAATAACAACACATCGACTAACCACTCAGCAAAATCTACTACTCTCGACAGCTTCAACCTGTTGAAGGTGACGATCACAATGAAGTAGTTTGTTCCCCCAAAGACTTACAAAAGCCACCAAACCCATCTGCTCTAACTAGAATTAATATAAGTTTGAAATTCTGCTTATGATTTATGGTTTAACATGGGCATCACTCAGATCCATGTCTATAATCACACACATCTATGTGTGTGCTCTGCAATAAATGGTATTGAAAGAACATTGGGTACAAGAAAAATACCTGTTCCTCGTAAAGTCGAGATCCAGGTTTGTTGTCTGTCATCGGAGATGCCATATAAGCACAAATTCCAAATGCATTCCTGCATTGTTTCCATTTCAGTCTGAATTGAAAAACGACAACATGGGGTGGTTATTGAAATGTACTGTAACCAGATACTTACCATTACAAGTTTACTTGAGGTAAATAAGTCCAGAGATTCGATGCAATTAACAGGTTTCAGTGAGTAGATCCAAAGAGAATACAATGAACTGGTTTGCAAAATGGTGTAAAGGAAGTTCATTAAAACTTGGAATTTACAAAATGGTGTAAAGGAAGTTCATTAAAACTTGGAACCTTGGAACCATGAAGATTGAAACTAAGAAGATTGAAAACAATTATGCTTGAACTCTGGAGATAAATTAAGTATAAGTCATACAGTTTAAACATTAAACATTTCAAACTATTATACACAATTTATGTTTCAAAGCTTTTCTAAATTTGATGTTTAGAAGACTCTTTTTTTTTTAAATATACTTTTTTATAGGTGGGATATTTCTTTTCTCTTATCAATTAATCATTATATCTTATTTGTGTTTATTATTTTTTATTGTAAATGTGAGGTTGTTAATAATAGTATGTTGCTCTACAAACAAATAACTATTTTTTAAAAATCAAAATATTTTTGTCATCTAACTAGAATCAAAAAGTTAAAAACTTTTTAAATAATGCTCACAACTACTAACTACTTTTAAATGCCCTATCAAACAACATTAACACTTATCTTTAATGTGAAATGCAATTTTTAAGTAAGGATGGTATAGAATAAGGTTTAATCTTAGACCATAATGTGTGAAATGCAATTTTTAAGTAAGGATGGTATAGAATAAGGTTTTTAAT
>ML783021.1:197525-212141 GCA_009831015.1 Picea engelmannii
TCACCCTAAAAGCCTCTTCTCTCATTGGTGGCTTTTCTCTTTGAGTTGTCTTGTCCCTTGGATCTTTGACACTTGTTGAAGATCCAAGGGGGGTCTCCTTGGTTTCTTTTGCTATTTAAGAAACCTCTCCCTCACTCTTTATTCACCTTTCATTATTGCACTGTTATGCTACTCTTTTCTCACCATCTTATTCTCTTCCTCTCTCATCATTATTGTCACTTCTCTTCATTGGTGTGGCTATTGAAGAACTTGTAGCAATTAGTTGCTACAACTTCTTCCATTTGGATAATTAAGGAAATGCTTTGGAGGATACACGGATCTCAAGATTTGTTTGGGCTCTTTGCATGCATATGAGGTGAAATCGTTTTGTTTTAAATATTTGTGTGATCACAGGTAGAGTGTTGGGTAAATTAGTTTACTTAACTAAGTTTAGTGATTGTATAATTACTAGCTTATTTGATTTGCATGTACTAATGATTAAAATTAGTTTTGTTTATTGATATATGCCATCATTATCTATTTTCGTCTCACATTTTGTTTAAGCTTTGCATGACACTTCAAGGAGAGGATATTGGAACAAGTCCAAGCACGGATTTGCCCTTACTTCTCACTTACACTCCAAGTTATTTATGATATTGTTCACCTTCTCTCATTCTTCATTTCGGTAGCTAACATGCTTGGATAGGTCACCTAAAATCATTTAATTTTCTGGTTCTCGTATGCACAAAATCTTTGCCTAAAAAGAAAGATTTCATAACATTTTCTGAGTGTGTTGCAGCTCAAATCAGCAAGCAATAGCTTGCTGATTTTTGCAGGTTCTTACTAGGACAAGAGGGCATGCTACCCAAATCACATGCACAACACACCCTCCAAACAACTCCTCTCATTGGGTAACGTTTTCTTCTTCCAATCTACTCTAAAATACTGTAAACGCAAGCCCAAAGGAGTTGTACCCAAGCGGCTTGCTTTCCTTTCAGTCTTTACTTTGCAATCTCAACTAGATTAGTCGTGATTTCTACATGCATGTTTAACTTAAAATAATCTAGAGTAGATCTCATAACACATGCTAGCTTAGAGCCCGTGGTGGCTTAGATTAGATCGTTATTTTCCGTTGCATGCAAGTTCAGTTTATCTAATCTTTATATTACACATGTGCATGCTAACATTGGTTTCATAAAGGGCTTAATCAACCTTTTACAATTCCGCAAGTTACTTTTAGTTCTCACACTTAACATTTTGCAATATAACACTTAAGAACTCATTTGGAAACTTCTTTGTTAAAGGGCTTCAACCTTCACGTATTTCAATTTTCAGTACTTTGGCAACTTTATTGAGCAAGCTACAAGCACTCAATCACACTTCACATTATTTAGTTCATAGATCTAAAATTCATTAGTTAGACTTAATAGGACACCTTAACTCACCATCTTCGCCACTTAAACACTGGGGTTTTGAGGAAAGCCACAGAAATTTTCCGGAGTACTCAGCCTTAAGGTTGACCTGTGAAGCTAGGGTAGGCCTCGTTGCCTCACTTCTTGAGCATCCAACAACCACTTGGTAATAGGGGGAGGAGAGTTTTGGGTTGATACCTAGATAGGGCTAAAATTAATCCCACACTTAACCACTTAATTCAATTTTCAGTCTACAACACCAAGCAATACAGTTACACACTTGCAAGCTCATTGGTCTCACTGTCATATGCAAGTAAATTTATCTGTTGTAGAATAAAAATCTAAGTGGTTATATCTCTGTCATCTGGAACTTTACATTTGCAAGCTTTCATCTATTTAGTTCTTTTATCTCGTGGTGTGATCCTTCAAGAAGTGTGCGTCCACCTGGAGGCATTCTCTTGATTGGGTCTTGAGTGATTTGCGTCTCTTGGCCATTGAAAAGCAGTCCAACGGAGCTCTATCTGTTGTGAGCATGCTTGGCTTCATGTGTTGATTTCTTTATCTTATGTATCTTTAATTCCTGCACATGTGAGCAAACTTGTGAGTATATTGCATATCTTGTATCTAGTCTTAATCTGTATATCTGATATATTCTTTGTGTCTAGTTGTATCTATCTTATTGTAATACTTTGTAACTTATCTTGTAATGGACATCCCCCTAACTTAGTTGACCCCATTGCCCAATCTTAGGCACTAGTCTTAGTTGCCCTAGGAAAAAGTCTGACTCTCATACTCAGATAGTTGCATCTTGCATTTGCTGATTGACATCTTAGGCTAGATTCCCCCACGACCTTTTAACCAATTAAAACCAACTCCTAGAACATTAAATATTAATCTCATCTAGTAACTAGGGTCTACCCCCCTTGGCTTCCCTAGGAGTTAGCCTAGACGAAAGAGGTTCAAGTCAAAGTGACAGCGTGGACTTTGAATCTAGGCATTGTGCCTCCAAGGACACACTAAGTGAGCAGGACTTAGCTCATGTTTGCAAGTGTGTATAAGGACGACAACAGAGGACACCACCTCTCAAGAGGTAGGCGCACCTCCTCAAGAGGGCACCAACTCTCTCAAGAGGGGTGCACCTCGTCATTGAAGCTTCTCCATAACTCAGGTGGAGCTCCAAACAATTCACACTCATCTCATCCTTAAGTGCCACCAAGGCATAGTGAACTCAAGTGAGTAAGAGTTAACTCAAAACATGTCCCCGACATGTTTCCTAGAAAATATCATTTGCTGATTTTTCTGATTTTATTTGTCTTTTATTGACCAAAAGTGAGTAAAATTGATTTTAAGTGATTAAAAATCACTAATTTCATTCACAAAGTGGTTACTTAGGTAAAGTGGGTATTCCTAGTAAAAAAATGAATACCCCCAAGGCATATAATGCCTCCTAGTACCACTTATTTAATTTAGGAACTACTTGTCAATGTTTCATCGAAACCCACACAGGAGATCTAGCTAAAGCAAGTACAAACAAAGCTTATCAAGAAAGGAAGAGAGATTCAATATGGGAGAATGAGAAAATATATTCACACTATTCCAATGATTTGATGATTGATACATAGATGATGATCAATATGATCAATATGATACAATGAATGAGTGGAATACACTCATATATAGGACATAACATTCCATAATAGTAGAATGCATGCATGCATAATAGCATAATAGTGATGATCTAAAATAGAACTAGTTAGTTAACTCCAACTGAACTAGTGTGCTGAAAATAGAAATTTCTCCAACACCCCCCTTGAACATCACTGTGAAGTAAAAATGAGTCCCAACTACTAGGCCATATTAGGTACTCATGTACAATGCAACTAATGAACATTGAATAAAAATGAGGAAAGAGAGAAAACCACGTGGGAACAAAACCCTCCCTCAAAAGACAATGCATCAAAAGAAGAAAATGCAGTTGTTAGGCAAATGTATTCTTCACTCCAAGACGATCCCGCAAAGTCTGAAACTTCTGCTCACTGAAAGTCTTCGTGAAGATGTAGAAATATTTATGGATCTGAGGAAGCACTTTGGCAACCCGTCGGGCTTTGTACCTCTTGATCCTGTGGACCCATCTGCAGCTGCAAATATTCCTTTCTGGCAGAAGTGGAACCATATCGCTAGTTTGATTCTCTAGGAGTGATTCATACTCCTTCTGCATGGCTGCTTGCCATAATGGATTGCCCACAACCTCATTGTAGGTATGTGGATCGGAAGATTGAACCATATAGAAATGCGTGGGCATCATTGGTTCAGAAGCTGAAGGTACATGAGAAGGATCCTCATGATGAGATTGAGTCCTTGAATTTAATGGATTCCCTGCAAGGTTTCCTACTGCCTGAAGTGTGGTCTGTACCTTCTTGGGTATCTACTGAAGCTTCAGTGATGGCTTCTTATCTGTCTGTACTACCTTCTTATTTCCATGTACAGAATCTGAGTGTATGGAATCATCTCTGATGTTTGAAACTAATGGAAGCATAAGAGTATCTCCATGTTGCACTGGAGGTTCATGCAAAGTACTCTCCTTATGTGTAAGTAGAAAAGATGAGTCACCGTCAGAAAACTTAGTGAATTTATACAACCTTGACTTGTGATCCACCTCACCAATTGCAATGATGGAATTGTCATGCATGTCAACTACAAAAACTAAATTTGATGTAAATTCAACCTTTTTACCTTTTTGAGTGATTTGATAAACTGAGAGTAGATTCATAGAAAGATTTGGAACATGTAAAACATTCTCAAAACTGCCATTATGGAGTTCCACTCTCCCCTCTCCTGCTACTGCTACTGGAGTATCTCCCCCATGAGATTAGGGGGTCTTGAGCATGGACTCAAAGAAGAGAAAACTTCCTCTTTTGCTGCCATATGATGGGATGCACCAGAATCTATAATCCATGAATCATATGAGGAATTAATTGCAACAAGAGCATGATGATTACCTTTCTTAGGAGCAAGATCTTCTTCCTTCTGCTTCTTGAATCCCTCTGGAATGAAGTTTCCAAGGTTGTTCTACTGAAGTGCCTATGCCATAAGATCGATCTGTTTCTTCATGTATGTGGATTCTTCATGATTTGGTTTATTGCAGTAAGTGCACTGCTTTTCCTTCTTCTTCTTCTTGGAATCTGAAGAGTCTTTGGAACTTGAAGAATCACTAAGGGTTTGGAATACCTCTCCTTCTCATTCTGTTTCTCCTTCCCATTCTGTTTGGATGATCCTTTTCCATCATGCATGGTGAGTGCATGTGCTTTGGGATCTTTGATTAGGCCCATCTGAATGAGTTTTTCCTACTCATGTGTGAGAGAATCAACGAATTGATTCATGGTAGGCATCTTCCAATTTGTTCCCATGAGATACCTGCCTGAATGGAAAGTGGAAACATAGACAACATATTTTGGTCCTAGCTTCGCCAAGATTGTTAGAATAAGTTGGTCCACTTGTTTAGACTTATCAATACCACAAGATGCTAAGCTCAATATCAAAGATTTAAACTTAGTAAAGAAATCCTGTATATTATCAAAACTTTTAGGATCCAAAGAATTCAACTCTACCTCAAGTATATGACCTCTCATCTAATCTTGCTTTCCAAACAGACTTTCCAAGGTGGTCCAGATCTCATTTGGAGTCTTGCATGCGGCAACATGAAACCATAGATCAGTTGAAATCAATTCAAGAAGAAGTCCAGTGGCTTCATCCTTTCGGTTCACCCATCTCATCTTCTCAATTGCTGATGTAGGTTCTGTTTCTGTCCCCATCGTCAAGTTGTACAGTCCTTTCCTTCTGAGTTGGAATTCTGCCTTGGGCTTCCAATCAAAATAATTGTATGGTGTGAGGATTACCACCAAGTTTCACTGTAGAATAGGTGTCGTATCCATCTCTCCCAATATGTTTGAGAATCCCTAAAAATTTACTCTCAATTTTTTGAGCAAATGGTGAGGAACCTCTGCAAACGGTTGAAATCCCACTTGCAGAATGGGTCGATTTACTTCTCCAGAGATCCGTTTCCTCAAAAAATTAATATTTTGGGACAAATCACTGTAGAAAGGTATGACCACAGATTCATATTAGTTTCAGGAGGCGATATTCTGGCATACTTTCTGAGCAAACGGTGAGGAATCTCACCAATGGTTGAAAACCCACTTGTAGAATGGGTTAGTTTACTTCTCTCGTGAGCCGTTTCCTTGTGCCGCTCATTGCCTTGACTTGATGTTAGAGGATATGGGAAAGATTGATTGGATCAAGGATGCCATTGATTTAGCGAGGAGCATCACAAAATTCATATACAATCATGCTTCTATACTTAGCTTGATGAGACAATTCACAGGTGACAAAGAGTTGGTGCGACCTACCATCACACACTTTGCCACTAGTCTTATTTCTCTTCAGTCTCTTTTAAATTCTAGGTGGGAATTGCAGGCAATGTTCCTTTCACTTGAGTGGCATGCTTTATCATTTAGCAGTAAACAAGAGGGGCAAGCCATTATGAGGCTAGTTGCATACTGAGAGAGATTTTGGGATGCGGTGAATGAGGTGTGCACCATCAGTGAACCTTTGGTAAAGGTTCTTCGCTTAGTCGACGAGGACAAGCCCGCAATGGGCTACCTATATGAGGCCATGGATAGGGCCAAAGAGTCCATTCGTGCTTATTATGTGGACAAGGGGGATCAAGGGCGTGAGAGAAAAGAAATGATATGGATGGTGATTGATGAATGATGGAACAACACACTCCATCGCCCCATTCATGCTGCAGGGTTATACCTCAACCCTGCATTCTCTTACACCTATGGCTTTAGGTTTGATTCAGAGGTTATGTCCGGCTTCTTTGAGCGTGTCCAGAGGATGGTGCCAAGTGCAGCTGACCGATTAGAGCTTTCCCAAGAGTTGGAACTCTATAAGAGGTCCATTGGCTTATTTGGGTTTGAGATGGCCATAAATGACAGGAAGAACATAATGCCAAGTAAGTTTCACCTTGTTTTAACTTTTAAGTTTCAAAATTCATTTTTCAAATTTCAATTTGTCTTCTCTTATGTTTCTCTAATTCGTTGTAGATACTTGGTGGGAAAACTATGGTGCAAAGGTACCTATTCTACAGAAGATGGCACTTCAGGTGCTTAGCCAGACATGTAGCTCTTCTGGTTGTGAGCGCAACTGGAGTGTATTTGAAAAAATACACACCAAAAAGCGTAACAGGTTAGAGAATTTCAAATGAAATTTAAATTCATTATAAAATTATAAATTATTAAATTGTCATTTAAATTTTATGCTCCTTTACATTCTAATAAATCTACTTATGATCCTCTTACAGGTTGGATACCCCACGCCTTAATGATTTGGTCTACGTCTACTACAATCTCAGGTTGTGGGTGAAACAACTTGAGAAAAAAATTGATGTGAAGGCCATTTCATTGGATGGGATTGACACCACTGCTACATGGAGGGTGGAGGTTGAGGAACCTGTTATTGAGACCATCCTTGATTGGCTAGAGGATAGTGGTGATGATCATGGTATCTCTAAGGACTTGGATCAGGATGTTCCAAAGGATATTCAATTTCACGCTGAGTCTGCAAGTGTGCCACCAACAGAGCCATAGTCACAGTCAGAGGGAGATAGGCCCAATGGTAGCACTAGTAGTCTACCTCCTCTACCTTCTTCTAGGGAACATCAGTCTTGAGGGTCTTCTAGTTCTTCTAGAGGATGTTTGACTCCAGTACGAGGCAAACATGCCTAGAGGGCACCTACTCCTAGTGCTAGAGGAAGAACACTTTCTGCAGCAATTACCCTTGCCCGTAAAAGGGGCTAGAGGGAATCGATAGTTTATTTAGTATTTACTTGATTTCATTGTAGATGACTCATGAGATACACTTATTATATTTTTTCATTTTGATGACTCGGGAATCGGGATTTAGGACATGATTCATTTTTTATGTGTGATGTATCACTAGACATTTTATATATCTTATATATCATTTTTCTCTCCATATTCATGTGGCAATCTGTCTATTTGATGTTATTGTTGCTTTAAATGTTTCAAATTTTTTTAAAAGATGAATATTTTTGTATTTTTTTAAGTTTGCCGATATATTGCCGATGTTTGCCGATGTTTTGGCGATAAAAACGAAACAATGTTTTCTAGATCCTCAACGATTTTTTCGCCGATACGATTTTTGTAACTTTGGTTCTGTGTATAATAGTGTCTTTTTTCATTTCAGTCAAGATTAGTGATATTGGAACAATTTGTTGTCTATTATTTTTCCTTGCATGTCCTTGACGAGGTTAGGGTATGGGGAGTTGGGCCTTGAACTAATTGAGCTTGGTGAAAATCTCCCTTGTTGACCTAAGTGACCTCCCATGGCAGATGGAATAAATAAAGACGATGAAGTAGGATATCTTATCAAGTTATTTCTCTAGGAATCCCTTGAGCGAAAGAAGAACATGATGATGTACCATTCCGCACAGATACTTTGGCAAATCCTGATAATGATAGAGGCACCTTTGACAAGCAATCCTTTCAAAGGAACGACACCTTCAAGGTACAAGTTAATTTTGATATCCCTTTGTTTTGAAGGCTCAACTATATGACAACGATCTTGACTTTGTTGCTACATACCAGACATTAGTTGTAGATAAATAAGTTTCAGAATTTCACCTCCACGCTGAACCTCTCTGCCAATTGGGGCATCTCTGTGTTACTTTAAGTGAGCATGAGAAGTTGATTTGGGAGGCAAATTACTGTTGGGTTGCAGGGAGGCACACTACAGTTAGGTCACAAGGCATTTCAATGTGGAGAAGATAGTGGCAATAATACAAAGTACTTCTATTAGCCAAAACTCTGATAGGTCATCAAAAAATATATTAGATCATGCAGTGCCTATGCCATTGCTAAACCTGCAATCAAGAAGCAAGGGTTGTACACTCTTTTGCCAACACTAGATAAGCCTTGGGAGTTTGTCTCCATGGATTTTATATTAAGTATCCTCAACCAAGCATGATAACGATTGTGTTTTTGTGGTTGTTGATCAATTCTCTAAGATGACAATTTTGGCACCTTGTAAGAATAGTGTCAAAGTAGAAACCGTTATTAAGCTCTTATTCAACAATGTTTAGGTTTATTTTGGGTTTCCAAAAACCCTTATTTCTAATATGGACAACGAGTTCTTAAGTATCTTTTGGTCTTGTTACCGCTTGATTTGTCCCAAGGTCAGCACTTGGGACAAATTGAGAGCAACTCAGAAGGGGAACCACTGTCACCTAGGCTGTCTCTTCCCTGCTCTTCTCAGATGACTACGAATCACCTAAAGGGGGGCTTCCCAACAAAAGATTTCTCTGTTTGTACGTATGTGTGTTGTAATATAAGATTATGTCTTAAACAATGGCTGGAATGTGCTTGGTATAGTGTGACTGAAATATCCTAGAGTCACTTTCTTTTCATGAACTAGCAGATTTAGTGTACAAAAGTGGTATCGTCTAGTTGAATAAGTGAGTTTGTTATCAATCATCCAATTATACTCATCAACATATTTGTGAAGTTACTATCGCAAGAAAGCACATGTTTCAAGAAAGGGAATAAACCAGCTGCAAGGTCTAGAATTGATGCATTTCTGGAACATATGAACAGCATACAATCAAGGAAACCAAAAGGACAGCTTGCAGCATGTTTTCACATAGAAAATGAATTTCTTCCCAATTTCTGTTGGAATACGTTAATTTCTACCTACTGTAATTAAATCAGAACCATCCGCTCAACCACCGCTACTGTTCTTCCACCGCCTCTCGTAAACATCCAGAACATTCCACCAAAGACTCGCAATTTGAATTGAATCGGGCCCTAGTTTGTCTTTAAAAAGCAATTTCTGTGGGTTTTCAGTGATTTTTTCCTGTCTATTTGAGCTTGTTTCTCCTCTGCCAAGTGACAAATAGTGACCAACAGTGCTACAGGATAGATGTGGGGGTGTATGGACATGGCTTTGTTGAATATCAATGAAAAATGTTTTTTTAAATTTGAAATATGTGTATATCTTTATTTTCTTGTATTTGCAGACTCTTTTCCGATCCAATTCAAACTCTTTGCTCTTTTGTCTCATTGATTTTTTGCCAATTCTGAGTCTGGTAATAGTGGTCCATATACAATACCCAATGGTGATGGTGGTAAATATCCAAAATAGATTTCAAAAGGGGACTTACTAGTGGAAGTGTGGACAACATTGTTATAGGAATTTTGTATATAAATTAAATTTTCATAACAGGTCCTTGGATGCTTTTGATTATAACCTCTCAGGAGCTGCACCAAAATCCTATTCGCCACCTTTGTCTGCCCATCAGTTTGTGTGTGAAAGACTTTGAATCACTTCAGTTTGGTATCCAATTTCTTCCACAATGAAGTCCAATATGCACTGAGAAATATAGTATCTCTATCAGAAATAATGTTCCTTGGAATCCCAAAGTGCACCGAAACCCTTTTAAAGAACAAGCTTGCAGCTTCTTAGCTTTTAATGGTCTTCTTACAAGCCAATAGAACAGACATCTCACTAAACCTGTCCACTACCACATATAGGTAGTCATGCCATCTTTTTGTCCTCGACAAACCCCCAACAAATTCCATCAATATACTTTCCCATGGACTTATAGGCACTGGAAGTGGACTGTATAATCCTTGCTCCCTGTTACTAGGTTTGCTGGTACAACATAACATACAATCTCTGATAAAACTAGCTACTTCTTGCATCTTGGGCCAGTAAACATACCTTTGCAATTTAGCCAGTCTTCCCGACACCAAAATGTCCAGCAAACTTGCAGATATGAGCCTCCATTATCAGCTGTACTCTTTCTTCCTTTGGCACACAAAGCTTCCCCATCTTCTAGAGTAATCTATCGTGGAGATGGTAATCAATGTCTGCTTGTTCCTGTTCACCTTGCAGCTGCTGATTTGCTTTGTGCAATTGTAAATGGTTTCCAACAATCTCATAACTGTTAGTACCACTTTACTTTTCATGTTCTAGGATTTCTATGTTCTAATTTTCTCTTTATCTCCATACAGATTGTGCTTGTAACATGGCATGAGTTGAGTTGTATGGTCTGCAGTTTGCTTGACATATATTTAGGTCTGCAGCTTGATTGGTACATATTCAGGAGATTGTTGTGGCTGTATTTGACTGCGTTCTTAAACATACATAATCAAGTACCAACAGGAAATGCTCCAGTGAGCTCCGGAATGCTGCGTTGGTCTTTTTTGATCTGTCCATGAATTTCTTTAGAAAAATAAGATTATTGTGCATTAATAGTGGTTCTGGTCTGGCTGATATTTTTGTCGATAAATCGTACTGAAGGAAGGTGTGGTATTCAAACAGGTTGTCCTGGATGAAGAGAAAGGTCGTGTACGAGTTGTCACTCTTAATAACCCACGTAAACTGAATATCATTAGCAGGGAAGTGGTAATATAATCAGCCATCTCTTTTTGTCTCTAATAGATGGATGGTTAAGGCATTACAGCAAGAACATGTTTTCCTAAATTGCTTCGATAATTTCTCTAATATGATGTTCAGGTAATCCGATTAACTGAGATTTATGAAAAATGGGAGAAAGAAAATGATGCTGAGATGATAATCATCAAGGTAAAACTTTCCACTCTAGTTGATCGCAACATTTTATTGCCAAAACTTAAATACTGTGAGTACCACTTCCAAACATTTCTCAACATTTGTGTATTTCTTTCAGGGAGCTGGGCGAGCATTTTCTGCTGGGGGAGACTTGAGAGTATTTTATTATGGCAAGGCAGGTTGGTATCCAACCATTTGGAACATTGACATCTTTACTCAAGGGCATAGTTTCAGAAGAGTTCACTGTTATATTGCAAGCTTAAGTGACAGGAGATGTTTATTGGTTTTCTGCTCACGGTGACTATGACTATTATTTTGGTATTAATTTTTCTGCCCTACAAACTAAAGTGTTAGAAAACATTCAAGTTAACACAGATTTGACTGTGTCTTGACTCTTTGTGAGTGTGTGTGTTTGTGAGAGAAAGACAGAGAGAGTTTGGTTTATGATTAGTCAACTATTTTTGCAGACAAACATGTTATCGAGGCTGTATACAAAATGTATTGGCTTCAGTATCATATCCATACATACAAGAAAACTCTGGTAAGAATTTCAATTTCTTTTAAATGCAATTTGTGATTCAAGACCCCTGATAATCTGTCAAGAAGAATAACGTGTCTCGTAGTTTTTACATGGAAGGATAATATTTATATGCTTTTTCTATTATGTAAAATAATGATAAACAATGTACAGCTTCTTCCCTGCTCATTTAGAACATTGTTAACATTCCATTGCTGGCATCTTATCCCCCTCCAGCATGTCTCACAAAAGTAGATGGAAGCTTTCTTCTTCTAATTTTCATGTTTCTATTTAGTTGATTTTATCCCATTTTTTGTATGTTTGGTTCAGGTAGCAATTGTTAATGGACTTGCAATTGGAGGAGGTGCAAGTATAACAGTAGCATCCACATTTAAAGTAGTTACAGAGAAAACTGTGAGTTCATTCAATCCTCAATGAAATATTTCCTCTTTTTACAGAGGCTTAGCAGATATCTTTTAATATTTAAGGTAAGTAAACTGCCACCACAAAGTATTACTGAGATAGAGGTAAACATTATCAGATAATGCACATATACAATAGCAGAACATTGCAGAGAGAAAAGAGAGAAAAGAGAGAAAATATACTTGGATGATGTATTATTGCAATGCATAAAGTCTTATGACATATTATTTATGTGGAGGGAGACATGCAGTGAGTACGATATGTGACTTCCCAAGCACCCAATCGCCTAATTAATGAATTTATTACTTATGTCATAACTTAACCTGTCATTATGACATGATTATATCACAATGTAACTTTATAATAAAACACTACAAAAACTCCTAGGTAATAAATATGACCATCATAATATTTATCTAACACTCCCATAATGAGCATATTACGCATAGTTTCTTGTCCCATAATAAAACAACTTATCTAGACTAAGCAAGGTGTAAAGATTGTCTGCAGCTTGTTTCTGAGTAGTGTCAGCGATCAGCAACTGGAAATGGACTGCATGACATGGAACTGGCATATCTGATGTGGAGAAAATCATATCACCAACCATCTTTCCGACCATTGACTTATCATCTGGATAAGATTCAAGGTTGGCTAAAGAATTCAGCCCTTTGACCATTGATGCAGAGTCTGGTTTTTCTTCCACACTTTGTTAACTCAACAAATCATTGTTCTGGTTTAGCTTTGTTGTAGAGGCACCATCCTACTTCACTATAGAATACAGTTTGTCTTCACTCTCCCTCAGGGA
Source organism: Picea engelmannii (assembly GCA_009831015.1). Taxonomy (NCBI): domain Eukaryota; kingdom Viridiplantae; phylum Streptophyta; class Pinopsida; order Pinales; family Pinaceae; genus Picea; species Picea engelmannii. The sequence continues at coordinate 210,313 of ML783021.1, forward strand.
TTTCTTCTTTTCATTTTTTCGTTTACTGCAGCAGATAGAGCAAAGTATACATGCTGCTTACTCTCTATTCTCTCATCCGCTTGGCCATTCTTCTCTAGGTTGAGTAAGCTCCTTCAACTGCACATTCTCTAAAGTTTTGTAGTAACGCTTGAGATTTTTTTCTTTGTTCTACCCTCCAAATCAATGCTGATTTCTGCTCGATTTGGATCATTTTCAGCTATCTCATTGCTGAATTCTCCTTGGACATAAAGTCATTAATTAGGTGTTTGGGGAGTTACATAATGTACTTGACATCTGTTTCCCTCCACATAAATATGACAATATAATAAGACTTTGAGCATTGCAATAATACATCATCCAAGTATATTTTCTACCTCTTCTGTGTTTGTTATCTGCCTTTTGCACTGGCTTGAATCTTTGACAGATTCTCAGTGGCATGTCTTGAGGACACTATTCCATTCTCATGATTTTCTTTATAGTGTTCTTCATCTAGTAGTCAGATATGCATTTACACATTTTCGGAACAGATACCTTGAGCATATTGTTCTACATGGTTTAGTTTCCAAAATGCTTTTAAAATGGTTAAAAAGGACTGCACATTTTCTACCTATGAAAGAAAACAGAATTTTACCTTCCGTGAAAGATTACTGAGAATATACTTCAATGATTCATGAAATAACATAATTTGACTTTGAGAATAACAATCTATTGGCGGATGCACATTGTAACAGGTCTTATCAGCGCCTGAGGCTGGCTTTGGATTTCACACAGATGCGAGTCTCTCGTACATTCTTTCACATCTTCCAGGACATCTTGGTAACTATACCTTGGTGTGGCTAGTCAATATGATGTAACATGGATCTTAAGATTTAAAAGTTGAGAGATGGTACAAGCATCTTTGCTAGAAGTTACATACTTGAGATAAGAAAGTAACACGAAGGAAAGTGTGTTCGGATAATTTTTTTGGTTGTATCCATTTTTCTTGAGATAACCTGACTTTTATTCCGTTTTGGTTGATAAAAATGCAGGGGAGTATCTGGCCTTAACAGGCGCACGACTTGATGGTGCAGAAATGATTGCAACTGGTCTTGGCACTCATTATATTCCATCAGAGGTACTTTTGTTTCAGTTCATCAAAAGTAGAAAAGGATATACGCTGCTTGGAAATCATTTATGAAATGTGTAGTTTAAATATTAATGTCTTTCAAGATTGTGGATCTATGTGATAGATAACTCAAAGAAGTCAATGGTCTGGAGTCTAGGCAGTGCCGCAGTTATTCCGTTGCTTATATATTTATTAATTTTGGATTTGCTTGTTTGGATTACGTAAATATTCTGGTTACATTCTGCGATGAAGCAAGGCCCTGCTTTCACCTAGTTTGTTAAAGCTTCTTTTCTTAGTGTATTATATTTATAGTACAAGTTCAATGCAAATCTTCTCCATTTGAAGCAGTGCTATTTTTGTTATGTAAGATGTTTATGGTGTTCTGTTTACATCAGAAATTGGAAGATTTGGAGAAGCGCTTGGTTGATTTGAACTCTGGAGATAGGAACATTGTCAGAGCAGCAATGGAAGAATTTTCTCTTCAAGTCCAGCCTGGGGAGAAAAGCATCTTGTATAAGTAAGCAAATATCAATTTCTGGACGAGTAATGGTACTAATGGAAGCATTTTGTGTCCTGTTTTGCATTTTTGTTTTGTTTTGTTAAGGATTCCAGACATAGCTTGAGTCTCACAGATATTTCTTTCTATGCAGTCGTTCTTTGATTGACAAATGCTTCTCCAAGGACACTGTAGAGGAGATCATAGAAACTCTAGTGAGATTCTTAT
>ML783021.1:224190-236896 GCA_009831015.1 Picea engelmannii
GCCAGATTGATATAAATAAGAGGCTAGCGCCTCACTTCTAAGACACACTTCACTTGCTCATTATCTTATGAGGCAAGCTGCAATTGGAAGTTGGAGAGAGGAGAAGAAGGGTGGCGCATCTCTTGGGGAGGACTTTCTGTATTAGTTTGAGTTATCTATTGAACATTGTATAAGCCATTTATGATAAGAAAGTTTTTGTTGGTTTTCTTCCCCTAGAGGGTTTCCTAGGATAAATGTTGTGTCTCTTGTGAATGTGTATTTCTCAATGATCTTGTTCTTATTATTCTCTTATCTATTGAAATGCAAAGAACTATAATAATGGCATAAACATTAACAGTCAAGGACCATTATTTTAGATAGGGACAACAAGTTCTTCAGTACCTTTTGGTGCAACCTATGGTCTTTGATGGACACCATGTTGACTAAATCAAATGGCTTTCACCCCTTAACAAATGGACAAATAAAAGTGGTCAATAGGATGATTGTACATATCCTATGCATGTACAAATCCAAGAATCCATGTACATGGGATGAAAGCCTTCCATATGCTCAACATTTCTATAATAGAGCCCTCCACAATTTTATTGGCCACATGCCTTTTCAGGTGTGCTTTGGGTTCCAACCATTTGCTTATTCCATATTTATCGACATAGTCCTTCCACGCTCAAACCAAGGCAATAAGAGCAAGCAAATTTGTTGAACAAATCCAACACTCCAACAATAGGTTTAAGATATCTTGCAGAAGGCTAATGCCAAGTAAAAATAGTGACATGACTAGCATCGAGTTCCACACAAGTTTAAGGTTGGTGACAAGGTATGGTTGCATTTGCAAAAAGAATACCTCACAGGCCCACACATGAAGCTTATACCACTTCAATATGGGCCTTACACCATCAAAAAGGTTTTGGGTGAAAATGATTTCAAATTAAGTATTCCCCCCTTCCTTAGCTTGCACCCAGTATTTAATGTGGAGCTACTTAGATCGTTTTTCCCACCTTTACTAGACACCTTAGAGGTTGTTAAGCAATTGGCCCCTATTCAACTCAATCTTGTCCACCTTGAGCAAGCTATAGTGGATCAGATCATGGATATAAAGATGAAGGGAACCCACCAACATAACATACAACTCTATTGGGTTTTCAAAGTAGGATAACTTCTTCAGTAAGGAAAATGACTCACCAAGGTTTAGATTCAACAAAATTTTCCCCATCTACTGCAGGAACTTGACACAATGAGGATCATTACTTCCTAAGAGCGTAGGACTGATCTAGGTGGATATCAATGGCCACCCACCTCTTCCACTAACTCAACATAGTTCTCCATCTTGGCAATGTTGTTATGATTTTTTATGATTTTCTGGGTCCTAAACTCTTGAGGCCATTTTGAGGCCCTAAACGACATTTTTTTAGAAATTCAAGGGTGTTAACTTGACAACCGACAAAACATTGTAGTCCATTAGTTAGAGATTTCCAATGAGCTATTATGCACCCCAAATAGAGATTGTATGTGAAAGGTGCACCCCTGTGAAGTTGATGTAGAAACTAACCACCTCAAGGCCCAAAAACACCTTTTCGTTCTTTGCCTCCTAAGGTTAGGGTTTGGAACTTTAGGGTTCTTACTTTATGTTAAAAGGCCATTATTTCGACCTCTTGTATTAGATTTTTTCCAATGAGCGTAGCCAACATCTCTCTCTACAAAGATAAACTACCACCATTCCAGTCAGTTTGGGTTCTACAATATTTTGCTAAATTGGAACAGTTTGCAGCACATGCTCTGCAAACTTGATAGTTACTTGGATTTCGATATGTAGGAGGGATGCCAACTATCATATAAGGTTCAAGTTACTCCTCAAACATCAGTTAGGCATCAAGGGAAAACTTTGCCTAAGATTTAGCTTCATTTAATCTCTATGCAACGAGTTCGTTGTAGTTGTATTTAATACTGCCAACAACTTCCTAGAATATAGCATTTTATTAGATTTTATGTTTTTTTCCTATTACCACGCCTCTCCTAGGTAGAGGATCCTATGCTAGAGATATGTGGTGAGTTCTAGAGGGTTTTTTGACGCTTTTGGCTATTTAATGTGCATTGTAACTCAAGAAGAGGGTTCAAATGGTCATAGATTGAGACTCATAATTTTATTCTCAGCTGTAAAAAAGTTTCTAGACTGTATGTAATCAAACTTAAGAATCTTGAATAATTAATGATCAATTTATTCTCCTACTGTCATGTCTGTGTTTCAATCTTACTTTGATACTAACTATTGATGAATCATTCATCTTAGTGTGTGTTCTTGAATGCAGTGAATGATTAACTATTTATTTATTGGTGCAAGTGTTATCAAAGTACTCTCCTATTGATTAGGAGGTTCCTACTTGATGGGATTTCTCCTGTATGTGTTTCTGAATTACCTGATGTAACCTGATACATGTATTTTACATTTCTTGCTAGGTCTTCCATCTTTCCATTTATATTATAAACATTGGTCTGAGACTATTCAAACCTTGTTTGCTGGTGCATATTTTGTGGACGTTTTGTGTTGATGTTTTAAACTGAGCTTCTCACCCATTCGCAATCCATCCTTATACACACCTACAAATGTGGAAAAGTCTCAATCCACTTGGTGTGTCCTTGGAGACACAATTCCCAAGTCCAAACCCACTTGTCACCTCGATTTGGACTTCTTGTGTCTAGGCTTACTCCTAGGGAAGCGAAGGGGGGTAGACCCTATTTACTATGAGTTTTTTAGTGAATTCTAGGAGTTGATTTTAGTTTTGTTGAGTTAGGGAAAAAACTAACCTAGATGACAAGCAACAATGCAAATGCAAAGCTAGAATGACAATCTGACCTTTTCATAAGAGGGAAACTAAGACTACTGCCTAAAGGTTGGGCAAGGGGTCAATTAAGTTTATACACAAAATAAAAGATGAATGATCGAAATAAAATAAAAGAATAACTTTACAAATTAAGATAAATGAAATACAATTACAACGATCACCAAAGACTAAACAATAGCTAGATGATTACACAATGTACAAAGAATTTAACTAATTGCCAATTTACAAATGAAATGAAAAAATAACTCACTAAATATTTGCACGATAACCTAAAGTACTTGTTAGATCTATTACACCAATGAAATCATAAATGAACTAACCACATGAGTGATTTTGCAGATATGCTAAAGGAGAATTAGATCAATGATACATTCACCATAAAGGAAAAACTTACAACAAAGCTTGGAAGTCAAGGAGACAATGTGCAACTTCTGCAAAGAACAACCCAAAGACTAGTGCACAACTTTAAGGCTACAACAACTTGAAAGTAAAATGCATTAAATATATAGCTTGCAAGTAAAGCAAGATAAAACACAACTCAGATTTACATTTTAAGTTGAAGCATAGGTTGTGTGAAGTAAATTTTAGTCCTTAGTTAGGTAAAGTTGCAGACCTAGACTGGGTGACTACCCCTAGACTCTTACTGTTTAGGCCAAAATGATTGTTGGGTGCTCAAGAAGAAGGGTAAACAAGGCCCTTCCCTAGCTCCACAAGTCAACCCAGAAAACTTGGGTGCTCAAGAAGGGGGGACACCTAGTGTCGTGAAGTCATCCCTGACTTAGCACCCCCTCTAGCCTCTAGAAGCCTCCCTTTTGGTGGCGAAAGTTGTACCTGTCTCGGGTGCCTAATTAGGCTAGATAAATTTATCCCTCCTAAAGCTACACATTAATTGATTAAGCAATAAAATTACTTGTATTGAAAATGCTTAAGGAGATAGAGCTTCCGAGTGAATGAAATGAAAAGTGCTTATAGATCCAACATAAGTAAATTACAAAAGAAAGATTGCTTCCACGAAATTATACAAGATATTTAACCAATATAAATATGCTTCTAACTATGTGAAATATTAACAATGAACTTTAAAGGAGATGCATAAAACTAAATGGCATAAACAAATATTAACAGATTAGCACAAGAGGCAAGCCTTACGATACTGCATGGGTGGCTAGGCCAATCCACTATGCAGGGTGTAGGCAACATAGATTATTGAAATTGAAATAAACTTGGAAAATGAAAGAACTAGCTACTTGCAAACCTCAACAAAGGCACAAGGTGGAGGGAAAACCTATCGGTTTTGTGCCAAAGTGGGTGAAAAGATAAACTAATAACATAAAAGGAAAAGCAAGAGATTCCTAGCCTCTCAACCTTGACTTAAGGACAAGTGGGACAAACTTCAAATGCACAAACAAAACAGAAAATAGATCTAACTCCTAGCCTTACAATTTTGCATGGGTGGCTAGGCCAATCCACTATGCAAGGTGTAGGCACATTAACTAAAGGAATTACAAAAAATTAAAACTTGGAAAGAAATGAAAGCCCAAGAGACTCTCTTTGGACTTGCTTACAATGATAGAAGAGAAGAAGTAGGTATCCAATACCCCAACTTGGGAGGTCTTTTCTTGACGTTTTATGGCCCCAAATGGGCAACACCTCTTTTCTGATGCAAACCTGCAAAAAACCAGCAAGCAAAGCTTGCTGCAAAAGCTGCAAATGTGACCAGAAAACTCAAAAAATTTCTGTTAGTAATAACAAAATATTTATGTGCAAAAAATCAGAAAGTAAATATGATTTGTTAACCTATTTCAGAGAGTTAAAATGCCAAAAAAATGAATGGAAATATTCAGAAAATTAGAAAAAAAATTTAAAGAGGTTTGAGTTGGGTGAATGGACAAATATCAAGATCTTAAATTTGTTCACAAAACCCTTTTGTGACCTACAAATTTCGTGAAACAAAGCTATAGAAAAGATAAGAGGTGAGTATATTTTATTGATAAAACAAAATACTTTGTTGAATCAAAACAAATACTCACTAGATCTATAATACTACTACCATAGATCTATCAAAGCAAAATACTTTGCTTGGACTTCCTACTCTAGATCTATAACATATGAATACACACAAAAAAAACAAAAAAACAAATATCACTTCAAATGTAGCAAAAGATAGCACCAAGAAGACTCTCAATGCACCATGGATCCTCCAAAGATTTATTTTATTCCAATAGAAAAAGGTTGTTGCAAATACTTGCAACAAGTTTTACACAAGAGCAAGAGAAAAATGGGAGAGAGAGAGGAGTGGGAGAGATTTGAGCATAATGAATTTACTCAGAGAATAGATGATGAAACGAGGGAGGGGAGACATTCTTTTATACCTGGGAGACAAGAGTGACCCCTCTTGGATGAGTTCCAAGTGTCACTCACCCAAAAGAGCTCATGATCTCAAGGAGATCACACTTTTAGGGTTTTAGCCATCTAGGGTTCATGAGGGATGAATGAGGGTGAGGGGGAACACCTTTTTGACAAGTCAAACATCATGTTGAGTCACTAGGGGGGCACATTTTAGGAGCTTTGGTGTTCCTTTAATTTATTTTTTGAGTTTGGGTGGTTTCCTCACCAAGGGGGTTGCAACTTCCCTAGGGGGATGAGTGGAGTGAGGTGGTGGATAGGTGTGGGGGGTTAAATTAAGTTAGAAAAATGTTTCTATAACTTAGCAAAAGGGTTAGGCATCATCTCCCAGTCTTTCTCTAACCTTTTTTCTAATATTACAATTTTTGGCATTTTTGACTTAGCCCAATTAAACTATTAAATTGCTCACTCAAGATTGACTAAGACTCATCATGGACAATGACCTAGAAAAATTTGTCCAATTGAGCTGAAACTTGGTCCAAGGGTGTAGGGGGTATAATTCCACTTCTTTTGAGTACTCACACCCCTATCAAAATCTCTTAGGACTTAGTTTTGACATTTTTACATCAAAATTATTTAAAATTACCATTAATTGGGTAATTTTAAAAATAAAAATAAAAAAACTTCTTAGACTCGACAGAATTCTGCAAGACTCTAGGAAATGTCTAGCATGATCATTTAAAATATTCTTAGACCCTATTCATCCATTGGGCTCGATCATTAGAATGCCTTTCACCACTTTGGAGGATTATTGTGAGTGAAAAACTCAAGGGTAATTAAAAATTACCCGAGGATAAAAAACACTTGATGAAAGGACTTCCCTGATGATAAATTCCTAGGTAACTAAACTAAAATATGATCCATTCTAACCCATTACATTATTATCCCACGCAGGGAAGTGAAAATTCCGATTACAAAAATACATGCCGGGGGCAAAAACTGCCTTGTGGAACCAAAAATTCTTCATTTTTGTTGCACCATAAGGTACATAGCTTCATGGCACATGGATTTGACCCCCTAGTCGAAATAGGTGGTGAACATCTTGTTAATATTATGGTAGCTGCGGGAGGTATTTACCTCCATGTGTGAACCTGGCGATAATAGAAGACTCCGGGAAGCAAGAGAAACCCTAATGAGTTGGCTAATAACCCTAGAAGCCTTGTCGGCTCAAAAAGATAATTTATATTAGGCTATTAGCCTCCAAGAGAAGAAGTCGGCCATAAATAATAATAATATACTGAACATACACATATCTAGAAGAAGAAGTCGGACCCAACAAAACTGGCAGAACCATTATAAATACAGGGCGCCAGTTCTCATTTGACAACATCTCAGAATTGCAGTTTCCCAGTTGGTGCGCACTGCAGTTCCAGTTTGGTGTGCACATGTGGAGGAGGGTTGTAGGTAAAGGTACACCAGCAGCAAGTTTTCAGTATTGGGTTGAATATCTCTTGGCTAGGGTTTGGACTATCTGATCAGCTTTTTGTGATGCGCTATACTTAAGGAATGATGCACTACTCTTTGTTTGGCTATCTAGCCTAGGGTTTGCTTCCGTAGGAATTCTCAGTCAAGGTTAAGGCGCTCAGAGGGAGGCTTCGGCCTATGGTTGGGTGACGAGGGTATCGTCAATGGTAAAACGAGCACACCATCTTCTATATTCTAACAGGTTATGGGTCCACACCCCTTTAGTTAGCCTAAAACGCTAGAAGGAAACATAGCCGCTAGATATTGAGCTCGTTGAGGAACTGCTGCTAGGGTTACTAGCAGAAGTAGCTTCCAAGACACTGCAGCTAGGGTTACTAGCAGAAGTAGTTGCAGAAACCCTAAACCTCTTGTCGGGGCACCTTAAGTGATGAGATTGACCTAATATTCGGATAGATCAGTGCACCCTAGTCCAACACATCTCCTTGTACTCTCAGAAGGCCAAGACGCGAAGTTTGGATTTCTGGTCAAATCTAGGGTTTGACCAAGTCAAGCAATCCATGATGAACTCTATGAAGTCTGAGAACAATCTAGATGGAGCCTGTAACTTCAGAGCATGGAAGACAAGGATTGGCATCTCTAGGTTTCATTTTTATGGATTTTATCTTTTACCAGCTGCTTTTACCTTCTAGGCCTTTAGCCCCTTCTTCCCACGAGATAAGGTGCAACCCCAAAAACAGATCATCCTAATGCCCAGACTTGGGGAATGGGACAGATGAGTGGGAGATAAGATGTAAAAGTGATGATATGATGGGAGCGGATGATGGCTCTTCAGAAATCCCCCCGATGGCAAACCGAAACCTATGGGTACAAGCTTGCTAGGACATCCTGTCAATCTCCCCAACCATGGTCAAGTGGGTTAATGTAAGATCCAAGTAGTTGTCAGAAATAAAAGGAGTTAGATGCATACATTTCAAGTTTATAATGATCAAAAGTGACACATACCATGATACCTGGACGAATTACCTCATGGAGCAAGAGTCTTCTCTGATACAAGTCCAAGCCGAAGGTGATGGATGCTGCTACTGTTGACAAGACAAGTCTAATGAAGGAAAAGAAATATGGGCCCTCCAGGGCCATACTCAGGTCAATCCTGCTCTCGGTACTCCATGTCTAGGACCTATGGGCCTCGAGACATGATCTCCTACTTATCCCTAGAAATCAGGGACAACATCTGGCTCCAACTTGGGGACATGTGCTCACCGTAGAGCGCATGAGAACCTCAACATCTCTAGCATAACCTACAAACCTACTTAAATTGAAAAGGGCATTAGTAACAAAGGTGGGGTGGTATTTCCACCCCACATATATAGACACATATATATAACTAAAATAAAACAATCAATATGCAAGTGGGGAAGTAAACTATCATGAAATGCAAATGGTATAATACACGAAAAATGCCTACCTACCTATACTTACCTATGGAATCAGGTCCCACCACCTTGGTGGGGTTTGAGGAGGTGCCCGATGATAGGTAAAGGGTGCCTTCTTCCTTCTAAAGTGGATAAGTAGTATGAGTTATCAACTAATTCCATTCCAACTTTGAAGGGTCCGAGCCATGACTGTGTGCTTCCTTTTACATTAATTGGCTCTCCTTTCTGGGTATCCCACATCCATACCATATCTCCTTCCTTATACTTTCTGACTTTATGTTTGGTCGTTCCCTGAACAACCCTGGTGTATTGTACTGGGGGAGGTGGGTGGGCATCTGCTGTAAAGACTTCTTGTTGAGACGGGCGAATTTGTACATCATCTTCATTTTTATTTAATATTTTCATCGTCCCAACTTCTTTGTTCTTGAATTCATCTAGGATTTGTTGGTATTCTTCTTTCTTGGGCCATTCGATCTGATCAAAGTCTTCCTCTATTGCAAAGGGCATGTCTTCTGGAGAATATTTTTGAAGAGTTTGTATCATATCATCCTGCGTTTTATCATTTTTGGCGGGATGAACAATATCTTGCACATGATCCCCAATTATTGGCACATTAAGTAGATGTCCCATCGTTCCATCTTTCAAAGGTAATTGCAAAAAGGTGAGGTCCATCTCAAGGGAACCGCTTATCATTGCACCAAACTTTCTAGATAACAACATTCCCCACACATCTGGGACATCAACCACTATAATGTCAATGTGGACTGTCTTCTCGGGGTATAAGTGCACTTCAACATTTTCAACCACCCCATGTGTGGGTATTTCTTTAGATTCGAAACCACACACATTCCTATAAGGCCTAGTGACCTTCAATCCCATTTGTTGCATGACTTTAAGAGACATCATGTTAGCACCAACACCTATATCTATCATGCAATTGTTAAGATATTTGTTGTTCGTTGTTAAAGTCATGAAGAAGGGAGGGTTTTCACCATACTGGACCCTGAAATGGTCAGCTTGTAACATAATAGGGGGGTCCATAGGTTCATCTGATCCTAAAAAGAAAGTATCAAAGTGTTCTTTGATGGATGGGATCTTGATTGCCTCTCTTAGGGGAACATTCACATGCATCTTTGATAACGCCCCTTCAAAGTCAAAGTTAAGGTCAACCTTACCAGTCTTGGATGTCCTAGGAAGAAGTACCTCAAGAGGTGGGGGTTTTGGCTGATCACCGGCAGGTTATTTCAGGTTCTTCCTTCTATATACTTGAACTTCCTATTTCTTTAACTTTTCTTGTGATTCCTGGTCCAGGTTGTTTATTACTGCCATCCTTGCTGCTCTAGCTGCTTCCCTCATGGCTTGTTGATGTTCTATATCTGTGATATTTATCTGAGGAAATTCCATGAAGCAATCCATGTTGTTGACTTGTTGTTGGCTAGCGTTATAAGGTTATTCATGCTCCCAATGTGCTTCACTACACTCCAGGCACCAAGGGTTTTCATCAACAACGTTTGTAGGGGCCAAGGTGTTTGGAACTTCATGCTCATTTTTTGGCTTGTAAAATTGGTTCCCTTTCTGGAATTTCCCTTTGAATGGAGGCTTGGGTACTTGGCCCTGGGATTTTTCAAGTCTGATAATCCGACTCATCATTTCTTCCTGATTCTTTATGATGCCATCCATGGAGGCTTGTAATTTGTTGATACTGGTGGAGAGATCTGAAGTAGGCTCAACATTGTGTACTATTTTCTGCTTGGTGTCTATTCTCCCCCTTGGGTTAGCAAAGGGTTCAATCTTAGATGAAAGGAGGTTCCCTTCTATCTTGGTGGCAAGCTCTTGGGCTTCTTGAATGGACTGGGGGTTTTTGTCTCTAAGAAGATACCCTAGTTAGCCATTGAAAGATCTGGTGTAAATATGAACAAGGTAGTCATCTTTCGGGTGATGGCTTGCGGGAATTCTTTGTAGCCAAGTCTCAAATATGGTGTGAAACTCTCGAATGGACTCATTTTCATACCTAGCAAGGCTATTTAGTTGAGTGAGAAGCATATTAGGGTCTTCTTTGATAGTCCATATTTTGAGAAAGGCCTCTTCAAGTCTATCCATGGTCTTGATGCTTCCATCAGGAAGGCTGAGGTACCAACACCTTGAGGCATCATAAAGAGTAGTGGAGAATAACTTCATGACCAAATCTTCAGCATCATCACTGATGGGGTGAAGTTGAAAGAACGCCCAAAAGTTACTCATATGCTCTTCGACACTGAGGGCATCAATACCAGTAAATTTAGGCAACCACTTCTCATACTTGGGTGGCATTTGCCTAGGATATCCTAGTATAGCTAACATGTCTAGCAGCCTGAAAAGGGTAGATGACCATTGTCTTTGATTGTTGGTTGGGTTTGTTGTAGTGGTCTGAGAGGTAGACATGATTCTTAAAGGAAGGTTCTTCCCAAAAAGTGATTTGACAATAGGAGAGTTTAAGGGAGGGTTCCTTCTGAAAGAAAAAGAAGGATTGTTGAATCTCCTTCTAGTTTGTGGAGTCGCCAGATAGTTTACTTGAAACTACCAAAGAAAAAGGGGAAAAACACCCTAGTGGAGTCGCCAGGTAAGCTTGTAAGAAAAGGTTTATGAGGCAAGGCTTACCGAAAATATTTTTCATTTGAGGAAGATTGAATCAGTGTTCCCCAACAATGGTGCCAAAATGTTATCACACAGTTTGTAGCTAGGTCAAATGGCCAGAAGGTAGAGGCTAAACTAGCGTAACAGGAACCTACCCCACCCAATGTCACCACAATGGGGAGGTTCTTTCTATTCAGGGAGGTTAGCCTAGGGGAGATGTCCCTGGTAACCTGGGGTTTTGAAGAGGCCAAAGTATAAAGGTCAAAGAAAAATTTCCTCCTCACAGGTTACCACCAAGGTTAGATAGTCTGGCTAATCACCCATTAAAGAAGTGTATGCCCAAATGAGAACACCTACCCGGAACAAGGCAATAGCAAAATAATATATGCAGGCTATAATTCAGTGGGTTAGTACTTCATGTAACTATTTGATATCAATATGTAAGCAATTAGAGAAATAGACATCAATGAGATCAACGTTTATCAATATAGCAATGGAAAATATCAATTCATCAATGGAAAGTGGATTGAGATTTCTGACAGACAATGACTTCCCATTGTAGTTAACATGGGAGGTAGACTGATTGTTGATGTATCATAGACAACAACTTCCCATTGTGGTTAACATGGGGAGTGGTCTAGGACAATCATTCTTCTTGGCAGTCACTCTGAGTAGTGGTCAAGTAGAATGGTCCGCCTCGCCGGGCAATCATTCTTTCGAAGTTCACAATTGTGAGCAGTTTCGAAGAATGGTCCATTTTGGAGGTTGATGCAGGACAAACATTCCTTAGGGAAGACTCATTCTCTCTAGGTTACACTTTGTTTAGTGTTGGAGAAATGGCCCAGGGTGGGGAATGGTCCAGACAATTATTCCTTAGGGCATACTCATTCTCTCCAAGTTACACTTTGTTTAGTGTCAAAGGAATGGCCCAAGGTGGGGAATAGTCCAGGCTCAATAATCAGGGACAATCATTCCTTATGGTTTATACATTCTCTCTAGGGTGCACTTTAATTAGTGTAGGAGGAATGGCCCAGGGTGAGGAATGGTCCAAACATTTCTTAGGGTTTATACATTCTGTCCAAGGTGCACTTTAATTAGTGTAGGAAGAATGGCCCAGGGTGAGAAATGGTTCAGGCTCAAAAATCAGAAATAATCCTTCTTCCTTGTTTGTGAAGAATAGGGAAGATAGCCCATTGCCGATGAGGGCAGATATTCTTTCAGATCTCACAAACGTGAGTGAAAGATTGGCCTAGAGGATTCAGTTTATCTTTAACAATATTTTTCTATGCAGGATGGCATCAGATGATTGTTATGGAGACTACCTGTCTCCAGACAATAAAGATATACTACTGTGGTGGATATGTTCCACTGTTCGTGAGGAAAATATTCTTTCAGAGCTCACAGATGTGAGTGAAAGATTGGCCCAGACTAATCAGTTTATATCATAACATTGTTTCTATGCAGGATGCTATCAGATGTTTGTTATGAAGACTGTATGACAGTAGATGAGGACTACTGTGGCGGATATGTTACACTGTTCACAACCATTACGTTGCTGATCAAGTACTTGCGTGTTACTTGGTGTGGTAGTGAACCACATAATTGTAGTTATGTACTACTATGAATAGACACAGGTGTGTTCTATCCTTGTTCAAATTGCCTTGACGACTATCAACAGTTTATTGGAGATAATGATCATGCAGATGAATGATGAACATAGATTTTCCAGACGGAAAATAGTTCAGAGCTCTTACTCCTCTTGTATCACTCTATGATGAGAGTGAATTATCCAACATCATATTTAATTACTCAGATGAAGTATGGTTTTGAGAGATGATGCAACTGATAATGATGGTGATGCTCATGATCTAGTCATGAAGTAGTCTAGATGACTATATTGATGCTACCGGGTAAATGGTATGTTTTGTGCTCAAGTCCATTACCTATAAATACCTCTCTAGCTAGGAGGGAGTGTTAATATTATGGTAGCTG
>ML783021.1:236946-271562 GCA_009831015.1 Picea engelmannii
GCAAGAGAAACCCTAATGAGTTGGCTAATAACCCTAGAAGCCTTGTCGGCTCAAGAAGATAATTTATATTAGGTTATTAGCCTCCAAGAGAAGAAGTCGGCCAGAAATAATAATAATATACTGAATAGACACATATCCAGAAGAAGAAGTCGGCCCCAACAAAACTGGCATAACCACTATAAATACAGGGCATTGGTTCTCATTTGACAGCATCTCAGAATTGTAGTTTCCCAGTTGGTGCGCACTACAGTTCCAGTTTGGTGCGCACATGTGGAGGAGGGTTGCAGGTGTAGCTGCAACAGCAACAAGTTTTCAGTATTGGGTTGAATATCTCTTGGCTAGGGTTTGGACTATCTGATAATCTTTTTGTGATGCACTATCCTTAGGGAATGATGCACTACTCTTTGTTTGGATATCTAGCCTAGGGTTTGCTTCCGGAGGAATTCTTGGTCAAGGTTAAGGTGCTCGGAGGGAGGCTTCGGCCTATGGTTGGGTGACGAGGGTATCGTCAATGGTAAAATGAGCACACCATCTTCTATATTCTAACACATCTGGCTCCACATGGGGATGTGTGTTCGATCTTTCTTTGGGAAGGAGAGCATACAAGAACTTTAGAGTCTACAAAACAAAACGCTCACCAATACCCAACATAAATACATGTATAAAATAAATAAAATAATTAAATGAAATGCTATAAAAAATAATCACATAAATGAAATCACTTTATACAATATTTACATAAATTAAACTATGATACAATGGATAACCTAAGTAACATAATTACATGATGAAATAAAATAATACAAAAACTGAAAGAAAAGGAGAAGGGTTAGAAATACGTTACAAAGGGTGCCCTTTTGGACACCAAGTGGTCATGTTGAAAAATTATTTCAAGGTGGAGTCCTTTCACTAGCATGCCTGAATTTACGTCGTCCCACTGGCTGAGATGAGTTGCTAGAAGACTGATACACTTCATCTTGTTTTTTGATATTCTCATGCAAATCCCTGTTTCTAACTTTCGACCACTTGGGACAATCCTCCTTAAAGTATTTCTGATGAAGTTGCATAGGTGCCAAGTGAAAAGATCTTGAATTTAGTTTTTCTTTGAAAGGCTTGGCATACCTCTTCATAGGGGTGACATATTTCATCTTATCATCATTAACCTTATTATCATCCTTGTGATCTTCCATTAGACTTGCTTCACTTATTCTTCCTTTGATTTTCCCAATTTCTAAAACATAAGGAGGATCTGGCCTAAGAATTCCATCCGATTCTTCCTGAAATCTAACCGATTCTTCTGACAATTGGTGAGTTGATGACACATTTTCAAATGAAAGATCCAACTCTGTCTCTAATCCTAAAGGAGTCATATCATTATTCATTTGATCCAAATCCCCCTCAAGAAAAATCCCATCAAAAGAATCCATGGTGTCCCAAACATTACAAATATTTGGGGATTCATCTTTATGTTCCATCTTGGTAGATGCTATGGAATTATAATCTATCTCATAACATCCCATCTCTAGTTCATGATACACAATCTTATTCATGGGATTCCTAGGATCTTCAACATGGTACTTTCTTTCCAACTCCCTGTTTAATCTAAACATGGAACCATTTGGAGTTGGAATGGTGGCATACGCCAAATCCATTTGTAAATTACCACCCAAGTCTGTAGATGTTTTCCTTTAAAGAAACATACCCCAAGCATCAGGTACATCAATTACATCTATGTCCATTACTATCATGATGTCTAAGAATGCAACCAAGTGTACTTGTAAGTCCTTAATCAAACCATCCACCTTAATCGTTTTGCTATCCATGGCATAAATGTTATGATAAGGTATTGAGATCCTTAAGTTTAATTGTTCCACTACCTTTTTGGTCATAACATTTGAGCTTGCTCCTGAGTCAAGCATGCAATTGTGAAGAATATAATCATTCATGAGAAAGGATAGATAAAAAGGTCCATTCTTTTCATTTCCCCTATCCATGTTTTTCAAAATAATAGGTGTGTTCTGGTAAGCCACTGTTGGTGACCTGTCAATACCTTTATGAGGAGGATCTTCTATTTCTTTGAGTAATTTCTCCCTTTGAGATGGAATCTTCATAATTTCTGAGATTAGAACCAACATCTTTGCATTATTTAACCACCCTCCTAAGTCAATATCTAACTCTGAACTTGTGTGAACCATTGTTTTAGGAGGGCGAGGAGGCATTATAGAAACACTTGCTTGAGGCCTATCCTTATTATAGTTTCCACTCCTTTGATAAGTAATGCCCCTATATCTAGCCATTTCTGACACTTGTTGGGGAGTAGGCTTAGGACCAAACTTTTTTTTTCCCTATTCACCACATTATTCATGCAATTTACCCTCTCACTATACTCCATCAAATCCATTCAATCATCCATGCCAACATTATACTCATGACCAAACATATTTACTTGTTCATTTTTTGATCTATAAGGTCTCCCTTCACTACAAACTTGAAGAAAGACTTGGCAAGTTGATTCCTCATGAAATTGTCCACATGGTCTATAATAAGGAATAGCTTGGTGATAAACCAAGTTAGTGGACTCAAAAGGATTTGGTGGCCTTTGATCTTGATGATGGGTCTTTTGTGCCACTTATCATTTGGCTTGTGATGATTTTGATTAGGTTGGGCCCTCTCCATAGTAATCAATCTGTTCTGTAAATCATTTATTTGATTAACATGTTTAATCTCCATTTGCTTAATTAACTGAGTGATCTCCTTCACATTATCACTAGAAGACCCTTTATTTTATATTTTCTTATTTTTCTCCTCAATGGGTCTGCTAGAAATTCCTCTTGAAAAACATGGCAAATTCAGCCTCCTAGCATCTTGCATATTTTTCTCTATTCTGACTGCATAGTTTTGTACATCCATTAGAGTTTGAGGATCCTTATCCCTTAATTGATATATGATCTCTCCCTCAAAAGATTCCATATAATGAATTAATATTGAGGTTGGAGGAGGCTTAATAGTTGTAGGGAGGCATTTGACTAAGTCATTAAATATTTTGTTGAATTCCTCCATAGTCTCATTTTCTTTTTTTTGACTTGTACTAAGGGCAGCCAACAAATGTCGATCCTCCTTTTGGTCACCCCATATTTCATTGAAATCTTTGTGGATTTCTTCCAAAGTGCTAAACTTGTTATCATCATGTTCCATGAACCATTCCAAGGCCTCTCCTTCGAGAGAATACACAAAAATTTTAATCTTAACATCCTCTTCATTGTGACCACTACACCACTTCAAAATACACATGTTGACATTCATTATGTGAGATGTGGCACTAACAACATTATTTTCCTGGAAGGCAGGGAATTTCTCAACATCTTTGTCAGGAACAACATGAGGATAACCTTGAATATTAATGAAGTTACATGAGCTCAATGGATCACCCATAGTTGTATTAGAATTAGTTGTTGTAATATTAACACTTGTAGGATTATTAGTTGTAAACAAGAATTGGATATTAGATATTGCTTCTTCTCCAAGACTGTCAAGTAGCCTATGAGGATAAAGGAAGTTTAATCTCTTATAAACCTTTTAAGGTTTTAGGAAAAGAGAAAACCAATCATTGTGAGTTTCTCCTAGTAATATACTTCAAATAATTTTCTAATGGAGTCACCACTTGAAGAGAAAGCAATAACGAATAACACAACCCAAGTTCAAAAAAATTTAGGGACAAATTTATTACTTAGTCTTTAAAGAATAAATTAAATTAAGTCGTTTTGACCAAGGATAAAAGACTTATCCTCGACAGTAACGCCAAAGATGTTTCCATCCTTATACACACCTACAAACGTGGAGAATCTTCAATCCACTTGTTGTGTCCTTGGAGGCACAATGCCTAAGTCCAAACCCACTTGTCACCTCAATTTGGACGTCTTCCATCTAGGCTTACTCCTAGGGAAGAAAAGGGGGGTAGACCCTAACTATGTGAGTTTTTTAGTGAATTCTAGGAGTTGATTTTAGTTTTGTTAAGTTAAGGAAAAAACTAACCTAGATGACAAGCAACAATGCAAATGCAAATCTAGAATGAAAATCAGACCTTTTCATAAGAGGGAAACTATGACTAGTGCCTAAAGGTTGGGCAAGGGGTCAATTAAGTTTATACACAAAATAAAAGATGAATGATCTAAATAAAATAAAATAATAACTTTACAAATTAAGATAAATGAAATAAAATTACAACAATCACCAAAGACTAAAGAGTAGCTAGATGATTACACAATGTACAAAGAATTTAACTAATTGCCAATTTACAAATGAAGTGAAAGAATAACTGACTAAATATTTGCACAATAACCTAAATTACTTGTTAGATCTATTACACCAATGAAATAATAAATGAACTAACCACTTGAATTATTTTGCAGATATGCTAAAGGAGAATTAGATCAACGATACATTCACCATAAAATATAAACTTACAACAAAGCTTGGAAGTCAAGGAGACAGTGCGCAACTTCTACAAAGAACAACCCAAATACTAGTGCACAAATTTAAGGCTACAACAACTTGAAAGTAACATGCATTAAAGATATAGCTTGCAAGTAAAGCAAGATAAAACAAGATAAAACACAACTCAGATTTAGATTTTAAGTTGAATCATAGGTTGTGTGAAGTAAATTTTAATCCTTATTTAGGTGAAGTTGCAGATCTAGACTGGGTGACTACCCCTAGACACTTACCTCTTTGGCCAAAATGATTGTTGGGTGCTCAAGAAGAAGGGTAAACAAGGCCCTTCCCTAGCTCCATGGGTCAACCCAAAAAACTTAGGCACTCAAGCAGGGGGGACACCTAGTGCCGTGAAGTCATCCCTAACTTAGCACCCCTTGTAGCCTCCACAAGCCTCCTTTTTGGTGGCGAAAGTTGTACCAGTCTCGGGTGCCTAATTAGACTAGATAAATTTATCCCTCCTAAAGCTACAAGTTAATTGATTAAGCAATAAAATTACTTGTATTGAAAATGCTTAAGGAGATAGAGCTTCCAAGTAAATGAAATGAAAAGTGTTTATAGATCCAACATAAGTAAATTGCAAAAGAAAGATTGCTTCCACGAAATTATACAAGATATTTAACCAATATAAATATGCTTCTAACTATGTGAAGTATTAACAATGAAATATATAGGAGATACATAAAACTAAATGGAAGAAACAAATATTAACAGATTAGCACAAGAGACAAGCCTTACGATACTGCATAGGTGGCTAGGCCTATCCACTATGCAGGGTGTAGGAAAAATAGATTACTAAAATTGAAATAAACTTGGAAAATGAAAGAACTAACTACTTGGAAACCTCAACAAAGGCACAAGGTGGAGGGCAAGCCTACCGGTTTTGTGCCAAAGTGGGTGAAAAGATAAACTAATAATAGAAAAGGAAAAACAAGAGATTCCTAGCCTCTCAACCTTGCCTTAAGGACAAGTGGAACAAACTTCAAATGCACAAACAAAACAAAAAATAGATCTAACTCCTAGCCTTATGGTTTTGCATGGGTGGCTAGGGAAATCCATTATGCAAGGTGTAGGAACATTAACTAAAGAAAAAACAGAAAATCAAAACTTGGAAAGAAATGCAAGCCCAAGAGATTCTCTTTGGGATTGCTTACAATGATAGAAGAGGAGAGGAGAAGTGGGTATCCAATACCCAAACTTAGTGTAAATGTGTTGGAAATGCACATAATAGATCTAGTTAAATACGGATACACACATTTGTAGAGAGAAAAGGAGAAAGAAGAAGAAGGAGAGAAAGAATGAAAGAATTCTCATTAACCATTGTGAATAATGAATACTTTACACATGATATAATATGTATAACTCAATGAGTGTGCACTAGAGGAGAACCAATGCACCATAGTGGTGGTCTAGAGTGATATGGACACACACCAACAATTATGGGAGTGAACTACCACCTAGTCTAGTCTCTCAGGCAGTTACGAGAGTGAACTGCCACCTAGTTGAGTTAACTAGTGAACTAGTCTTTAGTTAACTGACTGAACACAGATTAGTGAGGAGTTAACTCAGAGAATCAAGGGTAATGCACCGGTTTGGTGATGATCCCAAGGCAAGTGTGCATTAGATGGTGATGATCCCAATGTTGCATGGTGACAAAACCAATGCAACATCTAAACTCAACTCAACTAATCAAACTAAAGTGTCAACTGAAAGAGAATATTATCCAGGTGGAATATTCTCCTCTAAAATATAAGAGACTGGATAATGACTAATTATGACTAATAAAAAAGGAAAAACTTTAGGAAAAAGAAATCCTAGGTGTGTGTGAAGTAACTCCAACACTTGGGAGGTATTTTCTTGACGTTTTGTGGCCCCAAATGGGAAACACCTCCTCTTTTCTGATGCAAACCTGCAAAAAACCAACAATCAAAGCTTGCTGGAAAAGCTGCAAATATGACCATAAAACTCAAATAATTTTTGTTAGGAATAACATAAAATTTATGTGCAAAAAATCAGCAAGTAAATATGATTTGTTAACCTATTTCATAGAGTAAAAATGCCCCAAAAACGAATGAAAATATTCAAAAAATTAGAACAGAAATTTAAGGAGGCTTGAGTTGGGTGAAAGGACAAATTTCCAGATCTAAAATTTGTCCACAAAATCCTTTGGTGACCTGCAAATTTCGTGAAACAAAGCTACAAAAAAGAGAAGAGGTGAGTAGATCTTATTGATAAAACAAAATACTTTTCTAAATCAAAACAAATACTCACTAGATATATAATACTACTACTATAGATCTATCCAAGAAAAATACTTTTCTTGGACTTCATACTCTAGATCTATAACATATGAATACAAAAAAAAAAACCAAAAAAAACAAAACAAATATCACCTCAAATGTAGCACAAGATAGCACCAAGAAGACTCTCAATGCAACATGGATCCTCCAAAGATTTCTTTTATTCCAATAGAAAAAGGTTGTTGCAAATACCTGCAACAAGATTTACATAAGAGCACGAGCAAAATGGGAGAGAGAGAGAGGAGTGGGAGAGATTTGGACATAATAAATTTACTCAGAGAATATATGATAAAATTATGGAGGGGAGGCATTATTTTATACCTGGGAGGCAAGAGTGACCCCTCTTGGATGAGTTCCAAGTGTCACTCACCCAAAAGAGCTCATGATCTCAAGGAGGGCACACTTTTAGGGTTTTAGTCATCTAGGGTTTGTGAGGGATGAGTGATGGTGAGGGGGAACACCTTTTTGACAATTCAAACATAATGTTGAGTCACTATGGGGGCTCACTTTAGGATCTTTGGTGTTCCTTTAATTTATTTTTTGAGTTTGGGTGGTTTCCTCACCAAGGGGGGCGCAACTTCCCTAAAGGGATGAGTGGAGTGAGGTGGTGGCTAGGTGTGGGGGGTTGAATTAAGTTATAAAAGTGTTTCTATAACTTATTAAAAGGGTTAGGCATCATCTCCCACTCTTTCTCTAACCTTTTTGCTAATATTACAATTTTTGGCATTTTTGACTTAGCCAAATTAAGCAATTAAATTGCTCATGACTCAAGATTGACTAAGACTCCTCATGGACAATGATCTAGAAAAACTTGTACAATTGAGCTGAAACTTGGTCGAAGGGTGTAGGGGGTATAATTCCACTTCTTTTGAGTACTCACACCCCTATCAAAATCCCATAGGACCTAGTTTTTACATTTTTACATAAAAAATAATTAAAATTACCATTAATTGGGTAATTTTAAATTAAAAAAAAAACTACTTAGACCCAACGGAATTTCGAAAGACTCTAGGAAATGCTTAGCATGGTCATTTAAAATATTCCTAGACCCTAGTCACCCATTTGGATCAATCATTAGAAAGCCTTTCACCACTTTGGAGGATTATTGTGAGTGAAAAACTCAAGGGTAATTAAAAATTACCCGAGAATAAAAAACAATCGATGAAAGGACTTCCCTAATGATAAATTCCTAGGTGACTAACCTAAAATACGATCAATGCTGACCCATTACATTATTATCCCACGCAGGGGAGCGAAAATCTTGATTACAAAAATACGTGCCAGGGGCAAAAATTGCCTTGCAGAACCAGAAAGTCTTCAACTTTGTTGCACCATCAGGTACATAGCTTCATGGCACATGGAGTTGACCCCCTAGTCAAAATAGGTGGTCAACACTCTACACATTGAACTGAACTCTTATCTTTTACAAAACTACAAGCTTTCTGATGGGTATTAGGTTTGCACCTATACCAGTCTAGGTGAGACTTCTAGTACTAACAAATGGAAAATAAGATGAATGAAAAGATGAACAATTAAAAAATTCCATGTCATCCATGATCTTACATACCCTTGATGAGATATTCCCTAAAGGAGATATCAAGACACAAGAAAATCATGAAAATTTATAGAATGTAAATATTGAGTCCTAGAATCATAATTATTCATCATTCCAAGATCCACATCATCGAGGGTTCAACTTAGCACCAAGGAACTACTTAATTCCCAAGATTAATGTGAGGAAATTTGATGGTAAATATACTATAACATGGATATTCCAGATGGAGAAATTCTTTGATCTACACCAAGTGCCAACCTTACAAAATGTTACTCTTGCATCCTTGTATTCAAAACATGATCAATTTCTATGGTAGTGTTATCCCCCATTTCTAGGGATAATTAAGGAGATGATGTCTCAAGGCCCCCAAGTTGCAAACATGGAGTACCAAGAGGAAACCCAACACACAAAGCCCTTCATTCACCATACATCACCATCTAATGATGGAAACAACGTCCACCACGTCTAGCCTATATCACAAAAGACGACATGTATTGATCCATGAGATAACAAGTCTGGTGTTGTGGTAAGTGTCATTTTAATAATTCAAGCAATTGAACATGTTCCAAAGACTCCTTTCTTTATTTTGAAATTGTTTGCTTGAAAATTATACCCTTTTCCTTATTTCATCTTGGTTAGTGTCATGGTTTTCTAGTAAGTGGATACCCTTAGGGAAATGGTTGCTACCCGGGGTCTCCTTGAAGGGTCATCATACCATTCCCACTCATAATTGCCACTTTCCATCACTTCTTCCCCTCCGTTTTCTCATATTTTTGGTTTTATGGATTATTGACCCAATAAGGGTTTGTACCTCATTTCATGGGAAGAAGGGGCCATTAGGTTCAGAGGTGCTTTAGAAAAAAACATCATGTAATAGAATCTCACCCTGGGATCCCAAGAGAAATGAAATTCTTCTCATAAGAAACTGAAGGGACCCATAATAATAACTAATTAAACAATGATCACCTTCTAGGGTAGAGAATTTGTGGGATATGCATTTCCTTTTAGTGCCCCTTATTGACTTCAACCTAGAAACTCCTCATAAAAGCATGCTAACCTGTTATCGCACAAATTGTAGGTTGGGAAAAGCCCGACCCAATCCATAAGATGGAGAGAACTATGGGATATTCTGTTGTTTTTATTTGTATGAGATATGATCAATATATTATTACAATGATGAGTGTTCCATATATAGGGAACATATGGTGACCATCCATGAAAGGATGCGTCCCTTGGATAATCAATAACTATTTATTATTATCATCTACTTATTATCTATAATATTTAATATTTAATAATCAATAATTATATTATTAATTATTAATCTAAGAGAATATATTTATGATGTTGTCCAAACATCAACACTCCCTCTCAACGAGGGAGACATTTTTCATCATGCCAAGATTGTCTCTGAATTATACAAACTTCACCCTAGATTCATGACACTTGTCTGTCAGTCTTGGGAGACATCTCTCTCCCACATGAACTGAGGAGAAACTCCTTCTATGACTCTCCCTATGAGCCAATTGACTCTCTTTGAGATCATGCTCACTCTGGGTCCGCATGTAATAGCATATAACATCTTGAGTCTTTATCATTCCTTGTCAAATCACCATGACTAGGACAAAGACCACACCAAGATATTTCACCACAGGTACAGACCTATGAGTGAATACCATCGTGATTCTAACTGACACATGGAAATCACTTCAAGCACCTCAAGTGCATATTCTTCCTTGTCATGATCAATAAAGGACTACGCCTGAGCCCATTTACCACAAGTGCACATTTATGATAAATGTGTCCTATCTCCCTTGGTCTGCAGCCCAATCTAGGAGAAGGTTCGCCCGATGCTGAAACATCAACACTCCCTCTTAGATAGGGAGGTATCTTTCCACTATAGTACACAACTACTATCCAGTGGCACACAACCACTGCTAGTAGCACAGAACTATTGTCTAGTGACACATAGTCACTGTTAGTGGTACACAACCACTGTAGTAGTACACAACTACTATCCAGAGACACATAATCTCTGCCAATCGTACACAACCATTGTAGTAGCAAAAGGTCTGTCACACATGGCACTCCCATGTGGAATTCTAGAGGCTACTCCCTCTAGAAACACTAGGGTCAACTCCCCATAGTGTGTGATGTCAAGGTAAACTCCTTTGACATGTCCTCATGTGCTCTCCACAAGGGACGTTGGGATATAATATAAAACCCACTTATCCCTTCTCGGATAAGGGTCCAACTTATCCCTTCTCGAGTAAGTGTCCTCATAGATCAACTCAACTTAGTTCATAGAGGAGTACAATTTGGAGAATGTTTGTCACACATGGCACTCCCATGTGGACTTCTAGAGGCTAATCGCTCTAGAAACACTACAGTCAACTCCCCATAGTGTGTGACGTCAATGTCAACTCCCTTAACATGTCCTCATGTGCTCTCCAAAAAAGACGTTGGGCTATCCCTTCTCACATAAGTGTCCTCACAGATCAACACATTTATCCCTTCTCGGATAACCACAAACCTACTTATCCCTTCTCGGATAAGTGTCCTCACAGATCAACTCAACTCAGTCACAGAGGAGTACGATCTGGAGAATGTCTCAGGAAGCTGCAAAAATCAACACTCCCTCTCAGCAAGGGAGTCATTATTTGCCACACCAAGTCTGTCACGGAAGTACTCAAACTTCGTCCTAGTTTGGTAAGAACATCAACAACCTACTCATCTATAGGAAGGTACTACACCAATACTTCCTCTGCACCATGTCTTGGAATAACAGTGGAATCCAACACATGTCCAAATAAATCTGCAAGGATCTTGCGAAGCCACACTGCTTCACAGACTGCCACACTTAATGCAATGTACTCTACTTTTGCAGTGCTCAAGGCCACATAAGTCTGTTTCCTACTACACTAAGAAACCATGGCAGATCCCAAAGTGAAGCAACACCCAAATGTGCTCTTCCTATCCACTACACTTCCTGCCTGATCAAAGTTAGTATATCCTTGCAATATCATGTCAATACTAGAAGTATATCTCAGACCATGTCCAATTGTGTCTCACATGTATCTCAACACATGCTTCGCAACAATCCAGTGTGTCTGTCTTCGCTAACTCATAAAATGGCTAAGTGTACTCACTGCATAACAAATATATGGTCTGGTGTTAATGAGATACATCAATGATCCAATCAACTGTCTATATAGAGTCAGATCAATTTCATTAGAATAGAAAGAAGACACACTTAGTTTCTTCAGATTCGTCACCATTGGTGTAGCCACGGGCTTCAAGTTCAACATCCCAATCTTCTTCAATATATCAACTATGTACTTCCTCTGAATCAGGAAGATCTCATCAGTTATCTGCCACACCTATAGTCCCAAGAAGTAGTGCATCATACCAAGGTCCTTCATCTCAAACTCAGAGGCCAACACATACTTGCATTCATCAATAAGGCTCTCTGTATCGGCGATGAATAAATCATCAACGTAGAGGACCAAAATTAGGGACTCACCATTAACAATCTTGTAGTATAGGATGGGATCGAAAAAAATTTTTTTAAAGCCCAAACTCATCAAGTGTCCATCAATCCTCACATACCAATCTCGAGGTGCATGCTTGAGTCCATATAGGGCCTTCTTCAACATGCACACACGAGACTCCTTCTCATGTATCACGAAACCATGTGGCTGCTCGATGTATACTTCTTCCTCAATATCTCCATTGAGAAATTTTGTGTTTACATCCATCTGATGTACTCTCCAACCCATGGATACTGCAGGGGAAATAACCATCCAGATATAAGTGTATCGAGCAACAAGAGAAAATGTCTCCTCATAATCTATTCCCTCCACCTGAGAGAATCCTTTAGCAACAAATCTCTTTTTGTGCTTCTTGATTCTCCCTCCAACTGTGTGTTTGATCTTATAGATCCATTTTGAAGTCACTATAGACTTCCCCTCAGGTCTCAGAACAATATCCCACACATCATTCTTCATGATGGATTGATACTCCTCCATCATGACATCTCTCCATACTGGATGACTAGTTGTCTCCTCATAATAGGAAGGCTCAAAATGAATGATGTGGCTCATAGTTTCGACATAGCATGAATATCTCTGAGGTATCTTTCTCACACAGAAGGTACCACGAGGAGTTGCATGTCCTTGTGCCTCCTGCAGAGTCTGATGAGCCCATGTAGGTCTCTTCCGACCTATTGCAATATCTCTGGGAACATTAACTGGAGTTGTAGGATCAATGGGACAAATTTGATCAATAGGCTCAATTGTTTCCTCTGAAAGGTAATGTCATCTTGGAACATATTTGACATTGGTTTCCCCATGAAACCAATGTCTAAGACATATCGAGGTTTCCTCATGGAACCAATGTCTCACAAGACATATCGAGGTTTTCTTGTGAAACCAATGTCTTGGTTCCTTCATTTCACCATCTAAAGCATGCCAGGATGAAGTCTACGTTCCTCCCTACTTGATCCAGGTGGATATCAGTGGCCACACACCTTTTCCAACTGGCTCAAAACAATTTTCTGACAATTTTGGTAATTTACTATTTTTAGCAGTTTTCACTTCCGGAGCCGTTTTGAGGCCCTAAACAATGTTTATTTTTTTCTTCTTTGGGAAAATAGGTTTTCAATATGGAAGTTCCTTTTATATTGTGCCTAAAATGAATCTCCTCAACGATACCTTTCCAATGGGCTATCATACGCCTAAAACAAAGATCGTATGCAAAAGTTACGACCCCAGGAAGTTGATGTACTAACTTACCCAAACAGGGCCCACATGAATTTTGGCGCTTCATCTCCTAGGGTTAGGTTTTTTTGCATTCTTTCTTATTGTAAAAAGGCCTTTAGAGTCTCATTATAATCATCTTCTTATGAATGAGCACAACCGTCACATCTCTTCTCAGAAATAATCCGCCACCATTCCAGGAAGCATGTTTCCGCTGCATTTTACAGATTCAGCTTATTTCGTGATGCAGGAGCATCGCCTACATCAAACGAGCCAGCGTGGAAGCAATTGGATAGCTAGAAAGCACCAGCATAAATTTTGAAATTTCCTTGAAGATGATGCGTGATATTAAATGAAGTCATTTAAGAAGAGGTGCACTTGTATATTGTAATGGACCTTGAGCGGATTGCTCTCATCCTTAGTAGGTAGAGGCATTTAAAGTAGTTAATGCTGGTAGATAGAAATTTAATTCTAGAATAGACAGCTTTAGAGCGCAATAGGGAAACGGTATATAGACACCCTCATTGTGCATTGTAACATAATTAGAAGAATTTGACCAAGAGCAAGCAGAGAGCTGTGAAAGAACACCCATGTATAGGTACTTGAATTAATAGAAGAGTTTGATTCAAATTCATGGCTTTGTGTTATTCTCTATGTATTGATGCTATGCTCATGAATGTTTGTTTTCTGTTGTACATTTTATTTTATATGTTGTGTATGTGATTTCATGTTTGAGTTTGGAATCTGAAAGGGTGAAGGAATGAGTTTCAATTGTTTCTCTATCTGAGCCAGAGAATTCCTACAAGGAGTGCAGTCGAAGTGTCTGCAAGGAGTGCGTTGACAGAGGGTTCAAATACAGATAGATTTTGTTCTCATTCACCCCAAAGGTGCAGTTGGGCACAGAAGCCATGCAAGGAGTGCGCAGGCCGGGTAAAAGTCTTAGGGTTGCGAAACTGAGTGAAGCATCGAAGGACTACTGCTGCAGGAGTGTGCAAAGTCAAAAGACTTCAAGCACTTGAAAGTGGTTGAAGGTTGCCGAAAGGAGTGTGCGTAGGGAGTCTTTTCTAAGGCTCAGAGTCATAGAAAAGCTCAGGAAGAATAGGCCTCCAAATTCGTGGAAGGATAGCGCAGGGAAGCTGTGACTTAAAGTTTGTAAGAGGTGTCGCAGGTTTGCAAGCAGGTGAACAAGTTCTGTGAAGAGGAACACTTAGTCATTTCGTGGATTGCATAAAGAAGAACGGACAGTCGAAATTTTCCGAGGAAATTTCGTGAAATCCCATGGGTCGTCAGATCTCACAAAGGTGCAGGGAAGATACAATGGCGTATTCCCGAAGGTTTAAGCTCAGGAAAGATAGAGCCGTTGATCCAAGTCAGCCAGGACTGTTGGATTATTCGCGAAATCGCCTATTGGGATTTCGTGAGAGAAGAGTTGAAGATTTAGTAACGGGAATCGCGATATTGCGATACGTGATATCCCGATGGCTATGTAAGTAGAGGGGGCCACAACTGATTCGGCGAGTGGAGGACAGGTGGTGTAAGCTATCGAGGTTTCATTGTGAGAAGTCCTGATATAATAGCATCAAGATTCACGAAATCGTGAACCCCGAATTCCTGATAGAGGTGACAAGGCGTTGAATAGTCAACTTGCTCGTGCGTCAGAGTTCCGGCGTATCGAGTATCGGGAGTCAGAGAACCGAGTCACTCGACATCACGAGTGTTGAATTCCCGATAGGAGAAGTCCCGAAAGGTAAGGGAAAGGTCAGCGTTGACTGAGGTGTCGGGTCTCGGCGATCCGAGAGTACAATGTTCGATCATTGACCTCGCGATACCACAAAGTCCGATTCCTCGATAAGTAAAGGGGGGGATTGCGCGAAGAGTTCTGTGGGTGTAGATTTCCCGATAGGGAAATAGAACGACCGATTAGTGTTCTTCGGGCCGAGGAAAGAGAATATCCTGTGAGAAGACGTGCCTATGGGTGTGCCTACGCCAAGAGTGGTATCGGAGCTTTGTTCTTGTCTGTATATTTCAGGCAGAAAGAGGTAGGAAGAGGTAAAGAGTACTCTGATACACGTCAAGAGTGGTATCAGAGCTCAGAAAGACTCTTTTCTTTCTGTAGCAGAGAGAGGAGAATTCACCATGCCACCCAGGAGAAGGGACGTGCAGTCACCCAATCCAGAGGATAGGGAAATGCCGCAACGAAGAGGCAGGCAGATGGTAGATCCAGCCATAGAGAGACAAATGCGTGATCTCCGAGCAAGACTTGAAGACATGGAGACAGTGCAAAGACGAACAACCAGTGCAGGGGATCTGAGTGATTCCGAGAGTGAAGCTGAGGATAAACGTGAAGAAGAAGTTGTAGCCGAAGATGCATCAAATGAGCATTTGATCAGAGCTATTGCAAGGATGGGTGCAAGAGCAAAGATGGACATTCCAATTTACGAGGGAAAATTGGATGCAGAGGAGCTTCTAGACTGGATTAGAGCTCTTGACACATACTTCGACTACGAAGATGTCGAAGAAGACAAGAAAGTCAGACATGCTGTCACACGCTTGAAAGGACATGCATCATTGTGGTGGGATGAAATACAAGCTGACAGACATTGCAAGGGCAAGCAAAAGATCAAGAGATAGGATAGAATGATCGCAAAGATGAAAGAAAAATTCATCCCCAGGGACTACCAAATTACTCTGTTCAGGAGGATGCAGAACCTGAGATAGAAGCTGATGATAGTGAAAGAATACACTAAGGAATTCTACTGACTGAACATCAGAGCAGGTCATCGGGAGAGCGATGATGAAAAAGTAGCCAGATACATGAATGGCCTGAGATATGATATCCAGGATGAGATGAGCATGGTAACCATTCAAATGGTGGAAGATGCTTATCAGATGGCTCTGAAAGCTGAGGAGAAGCTGAGCTGAAAGCAGAGTCAGAGAGGCTGAGGCAGGAGTTAGCCCAGAGGCAAGTCAGTTGCCCTAGATAGAAACCATAAGCCCAAGGACGACTGGAAGAAACCTCAGGGTAAATTTGAAAGAGGTGGAACCTCATAGAGAGGGCCATATGTTGAACAACGAGGGAAGCATAATGAGCAGAGAGGAGATTATGCTGACAACAACGCTTTTCCTCGTACCAGAGGTAGAGGAAGAGGAAGAGGTGGAGTAATCACATGCTTCACATGTGGAAAGAATGGGCACAAGTGTTATGAATGTCTTGATAAAAAGAAATATGGAGGAGAAGTTCACATCACCGAAGCTCAGAGGCGAGATGTTGAGACAGAAGACGCTGAAGGCGAAAGATCGTTGATGATGCGAAAAGTCCTTTTGACACCTGAGAAGGAGGTGGAAAGTTTAGTCCAAAGGACCAGACTTTTCAGGACTGCTTGCAAGACTAAGGATAGGGTATGCAAGGTCATTGTGGACAATGGTAGCATGGACAATCTCGTTTCTATAGAGATGGTAGAGAAGCTGGAGCTGGAAACGACTGATCATCCAAGCCCGTATAAAGTTTCGTGGCTACAAAAAAGACACCAGGTAACTGTCACTAAACAATGCTTGGTTGAATTTAAGATAGGAGGATATAATGATAAGATATTTTGTGATGCCATTCCTATGGACGTTTGTCATCTATTGTTGGGTAGACCGTGGCAATATGATAGAAATGTGATTCATGATGGGAGAATGAACACATACACCCTAGAGAAAAATGGGAGGACACACATGTTGCTTCTGATAAATGATAAGGAGGTAAAACCAAAAGTAATCAACACAGTACTTCTCATGAGTGGGAAGGAACTTCTTACAGAGGTTAAGAAGAAGGAGGATCCACAGTTCTTTGTGGTCAGGAAACCGAGGATTGTTCTGACTAGCACAAGAGTGGATGATTTGCCAGAGGAAGTTCAGGAACTGCTGGAAGAATTCACTGACATTGTAGTGGACAAATTACCTCATTCGTTGCCACCAATCAGGAGTGTGAGTCATCACATTGATATCATACCAGGAGCCAGTTTTCCAAACAAAGCAGGGTACAGATTGATGCTGCAGGAGAATGAAGAGGTAAAGAGACAAGTCCAAGAGCTGTTGGACAAAGGTTTGGTCAGGGAAAGCTTGAGTCTGTGTCCTGTTCCAATAGTACTCAGTCCGAAGAAAGACAGAGGCTGGAGGATGTGTACCGACTCAAGGGCGATAAACAAGATAACCATCTGGTACAGATTTCCATTGTCGAGGATGGATGATCTGATGGATTGCTTAAGTGGAGCAAGATTCTTTTCAAAGATTGATTTGAAAATCGGTTATCACTAGATTCGCATGAGGGAAGGTGATGAATGGAAGACAACCTTCAAAACCAACGAGGGTTTGTATGAATGGCTTTTTATGCCATTTGGCTTAACAAATGTGCCAAGAACCTTCATGAGGTTGATGAACGAAGTCTTGAAGGAGTTCATCGGGAAATTTGTCATTGTGTATTTGGATGACATACTAGTTTTCAGTAAAACAGTAGCAGAGCATCTGAATCATTTGGCTATTGTGATGAAGAAGCTACAGCAGGCGAAGCTGTTGATAAACATGAAGAAGTCCTCATTCATGAAGACATAGCTCATTTATTTGGGGTTTGTTATTTCTTCAAATGAGTTGAGAATGGATCCAGATAAGGTGGAAGTGATCAAGAATTGGCCATCACCGAAGAACATATTTGAGGTGAGAAGTTTTCACGGATTGGCTAGTTTCTACCGAAAGTTCATTAGGAATTTCAGTGGAATTAGCACAACAATGATGGATACAGTGAAAAAGTAGCATAAGTATTTTCACTGGACTGAAGAGGCTGAAAAGAGTTTTAATTTGTTGAAGAGGAAGATTACGGAACAACCAGTTTTTGTGTTGCCGGATTTTTAGAAGACATTTCAGGTGAAATGCGATGCAAGTGGGTTTGCAATAGGGGCGGTCTTGAGTCAAGATGACAAGCCAATTGCATATTTCAGCGAGAAGCTGAATGAGGCAAAATTGAAATACTCCACATATGACAAGGAGTTTTATGCCATCATTCAAGCATTGAAAAAGTGGAGGCACTATTTGATTCCGAAGGAATTTGTTTTGTATAGTGATAACCATGCATTATAGTTTGTGACTCAATAGGAAAAGTTGAATCAGAAACATGCCAAATGGGTTGAGTATATGCAAAATTTCACATTTGTGATCAAACATATTTTTGGTACTGCTAACAAAGTGGCTGATGCTTTGAGCAGGAAGTGTTTGTTGTTGCAGGAGTTCCGAGTCAAAACATTGGGTTTTGATGATCTCAGGGACATGTACGCAGATGATCATGATTTTAAAGAAGCGTATGAAGCAGCTGAGAATCCAATTCTCAGACACCGAAGCCAATGGATGGACTACATGATCCAGGAAGTATTGTTGTTTAAGGGCAATCAACTGTGTATTCTGAAATGCTCCATGAGGGAGAACTTGCTGAAGGAGAAACACAGTGGAAGATTGGCAGGACATTTCAGTCATGACAAAACGTTCGCGAAGCTGAGTGAATCATACTTTTGGCCAGGGATGCGAGCAGATGTCCAGATATTTGTAGACAAGTGTAGAATTTTCTAGCATTCAAAGGGGAGGAAGCAGAATGCGGGTCTCTATCAACCATTTCCCATACCAGAGAGGCCGTGGGATGCGATAAGCATGGATTTTGTATTAGGGTTGCCAAGAACACAAAGAGGTGTTGACTCAATCTTTGTGGTAGTAGATAGATTTTCCAAAATGGCACATTTCATTCCATGTCAGAAGACAAGTGACGTGACTCACATTGCAAATCTATTTTTCAAAGAGGTCGTTCGACTTCATGGTTTGACGAGAAGCATTGTTTCGGATCGAGATACGAAATTCATAGGGCATTTTTGGAGGACCTTATGGAAGAAGCTGGGAACTAACTTGTCGTTTAGTTCAACTTATCATCCTCAAACAGATGGACAGACAGAGGTGGTAAAAAGAAGTCTGGGAGATTTGCTGAGAAGCTTTGTGACACAGCACCACAACAGTTGGGACAATATATTGCCGCAGGCAGAGTTTGCGTATAACGACTCAGTGAATAGGAGTACAAGGCAAAGTCCATTTTAGATTGTTTATGGCGTACAGCCAAGAGGAATTTATTAATTGATGGATTTAGAATAGACTGCGACTAGGAGTGCTAGTGCAGAGGAATTCGTAGAAGCGATGAAGGAACTTCACAGCCAGGTGAAGGAACGATTGCAAATTTTGAGTCAGGAGTATAAGCGCAGAGCATATCAACACAGGAGACAACTTCAGTTTGAAGTTGGTGACTTGGTTCTCGCACATTTGAGAAAGGAAAGGTTCCCGAGGGGAACATACACTAAATTGAAGATGAAGAAAATCAGACCATGTAGGGTCTTGAGAAAATTTGGGGCAAATGCTTATGAGATTCAATTACCCGATGGGATTGGAATATCTCCGATATTCAATATATTGTATTTGTACCCATATAGAGATGGGGAAGCAGAGACTGGGGATGAGCAACCAGTAATCCAGTGGACGAAGCAGATGCCAGTTGCAGATAAGCTGCAGATGGAATGCATACTGGATAAGAGAGTGAGCAAGAGGACCAGAAGGAAAGAATACTTTGAGTATCTGGTCAAGTGGAAGAACCATCCAGTTGAAGATGCCAGCTGGGAGACTGAAGCAGAAATACAGAAGTATGAACATACCATGTAGAAGCTCATGGACAGGAGCCCATGAATGTTTTCAAGCGAGGGAGTATGATGCAGGAGCATCGCCCACATCAAACGAGCCAACACGGAAGCAATTGGACAGTTGGAAAGCGCCAACAAAAATTTTGAAATTTCCTTGAAGATGATGCGCGATCTTAAATGAAGTCATTTAAGAAGAGGCACACTTGTATATTGTAATGGACCTTGAGCGGATTTCTTTCGTCCTTAGTAGGTAGAGGCATTTAAAGTAGTTAATGCTGGTAGATAGAAATTTAATTCTAGAATAGACAACTTTAGAGCGCAAGAGGGAAACGAGATATAGACACCCTCATTGTGCATTGTAACATAGTTAGAAGCATTTGAGCAAGAGAAAGAAGAGAGCTGTGAAAGAACACCCATGTACAGACACTTGAATTAATAGAAGAGTTTAATTCAAATTCATGGCTTTGTGTTATTCTCTGTGTATTGATGCTATGCTCATGAATGTTTGTTTTCTGTTGTACATTTTCTTTTATACGTTGTGTATGTGATTTCATGTTTGAGTTTGGAATCTGAAAGGGTGAAGGAATGAGTTTCAATTGTTTCTCTATTTGAGCCAAAGAATTCCTGGAAGGAGTGCAATCGAAGTGTCCGCAAGGAGTGCGTTGACAGAGGGTTCAAATACAGATAGCTTTTGTTCTCATTCACCCCAAAGGTGTAGTTGGGCACATGAGTCGTGCAAGGAGTGCGCAGGCCGGGTAAAAGTCTCAGGATTGCAAACCTGAGTGAAGCATCGAAGGACTACTGCTGCAGGAGTGCGCAGAGTCAAAAGACTTCAAGCACTTGAAAGTGGTTGAAGGTTGCCACAAGGAGTGTGCGTAGGGAGTCTTTTCTAAGGCTCAGAGTCATAGCAAAGCTCAGGAAGAATAGGCCTCCAAATTCGTGGAAGGATAGCGCAGGGAAGCTGCGACTTAAAGTTTGTAAGAGGCATCGCAGGTTTGTGAGCAGGTGAACGAGTTCCATGGAGAGGAACAGTTAGTCATTTCGTGGATTGCATAAAGAAGAACGGACGGTCGAAATTTTCCGAGGAAATTTCGCGAAATCCCGTGGGTTTTCAAATATCACAAAGGTGCAGGGAAGATATAGCGGCGTATTCCTGAAGGTTTAAGCTCAGGACATATAGAGTCGTTGATCCAAGTCAGCCAGGACAATTGGATTATTCGCGAAATCGCCTATCGAGATTTCATGAGAGAAGAGTCGAAGATTTAGTAACGGGAATCGTGATATTGCGATACATGATATCTCGATGGCTACATAAGTAGTGGGGGCCACAACTGAGTCGGTGAGTGGAGGACAGGTGGTGTAAGCTATCAAGGTTTCGTGGCAAGAAGTCCCGATACAATAGCATCAATATTCGCGAAATCGCGAATCCTGAATTCTCGATAGAGGTGACAAGGCGTTGAATAGTCAACTCGCTCGTGCATCGGAGTTCCGGCATATCGGGTATCAGGAGTCGGAGAACCGAGTCGCTCGACATCATGAGTGCCAAATTCCTGATAGGAGAAGTCCTGACAGGTAAGGGAAAGGTCAGCGTTGACAGAGGTGTCGGGTCTTGGCGATCCGAGAGTACAACGTTCGATCATTGACCTCGCGATACCGCGAAGTCTGATTCCCCGATAAGTAAAGGGGGGGATCGTGCGAAGAGTTCTGTGGGTGTAGATTTCCCAATAGGGAAATAGAAGGACTGGTTAGTGTTCTTCGGGCCGAGGAAAGAGAAGATCCTGTGAGCGGACGTGCCTGCAGGTGCGCCTGAGCCATTTCCTTATTAAATAGAAAACCAATTTTACTGTATCTCTATTATTTTGTGTTAAGCACCTGTTAATAATCTGTAGTCATTTCGTTCTACTAATAAAATCCCTATCAGTGGTATCAGAGTGGTTTGCTCCTTATCATCTTAATGCATGTCCCCAATGATGTCGGAGTACAAAGAGTTGGGTCTCGAGCTTGTTTCTCTTGAAGACAAAATCTCTCGCATGCCCAAGCGACCTCTCATGGCAGGAGAAAAGAAATATGATGGGACAAGAGATTCTTTCAAACTATTGATTGAGGAAGCCCTCACGCAACATAGGAATGAGATGATGGATAGTTTCATGCAAATCCTTCGGTGGCTACCAACAAGCGACACATCTTCTTCGAGCGGAGGCACCACCCCCTTCAAGGTACATATAAACTTCGATATTCCTATATTTAAAGTTTAGATAGACGCAGATGTTGTAGACAAGTGGTTGAATCTACTAGAAGGGTATTTTTTTGTCCATAACTTTTCAAATAGAGAAAATATTACTTTTGCACTCCTCAAAGCCATTCCCCATGTCAAAGATTGGTGGGAAACTTTCTGTGAGCAAAAGAAAACAAAGGAACCCTCATTATTTACAGTCACGACTACCTGAGAATCCTTCAGGGATGCTATTAAGGAACAATACTACCATGTTGGAAGTTATGACGACTTGTATACCAAATGGACCACACTGCAGCAAGAAAGAGACCAATCAGTGCCAGATTTCACAAATATCTTCCATATCTTGCGCACCAAGCTGGGTATCAAATATTTGGAGTGACATATGGTGCTCAAGTATCGCGGTGCTATGCATAGATACATCCAGACCAAAATGGAATTTCTGGACATCTCATCCTTGGGCGCAGCCTACTAATATGCCGTCAAAATCGAGCAGAAGCTCAAACAAAAGATGTGGCAATTTGGGCCTAGGAACCCCTCACAACAAAAGCCAGGAAAGGGTGGCCCCAACCCACAGAGCAAAGGACAGAGAAAATATGGACAGTATCAGGACACCAGTCCAAGCCGCAAGCAAAGAAGGATGCCAAAAAGACAAAGAGAGATACTGGGAAGTGGTGTGACTTCCATAAGAGCCCTTGGCATAACACTGTTGACTGCCAGAACTAGAAATGGGAAGACAGATCATTGACGCAGAACCCAGTGCCACCGTTGCTACCACCAAGATCCAACCTAGTGAACTAGACGAGCCAGAAGAAGGAGAGCACCTCTTCCATTCACAAATGTGGGTAAAAGGCACCCCATTGCACTTCATCATTGATAGTGGTAGCCAGAAGAACCTCATCTTAGCAGAGGTTGTCAAGTGGTTGGCCCTACCGACAACACCTTACCCACAACCCTACACCATTGGATGGATCCACCAAGGGAGCGATTTCCACGTTAGCCAACAGTGCCGACTGTCATACGACACCAAGCCCTTCAAGGACGATGTATTGTGTGATGTTTCTCCTCTCAAAGTTTGTGATGTTCTTTTGGGTCAACCTTATTTATGGAAACATCATGTTGTATATGAGTCTAGGCCTCATAGTGTTATTATTACTTTGAACAAGAAATTGTACAGTATACTCATGGCAGTCCCACCTAGTGTTATTTCCTCGATCTATGCTAAGCAATGCAGGAAGGTCATCTCTCAGACAAAAAAGTTTGTCTTCTTCATGATTCACTCTCAGAATAAGAGAAATATCACAACCACATAGAGGGTCTCTGCGACCGACCTCTCCACACAACAGAAGCAAGTAGATAATGTCGTGGAAGAATACTCAGATATCTTCTCCTCACCTATCGGGGTACCTTTGCACTGCTAGGTCAAACACCCCATTGATTTGACCCTCGACGCACAACTGCCCAATGGGCCAGTCTATTGCCACTCTCTGTTAGAGAATGAGGAGATCAAGCGATAGATCCAAGAACTTCTCCACAAGAAGAACATCCATCCCAGCTCATCACCTTGCGGGAGCCAAATCGTGCTGGTATAGAAGAAAGATTGAACCTGACGACTCTACATTGATTATCGAGATCTGAATAAAATCACAGTCAGAAATTGGTACCCAATTCCCTGAATCAACAACCTCCTTGATCAAATCATGGGGGCCAAATACTTCAGTAATATTGATATGAAGTCTGGCTACCACCAGGTCTCGATAGAACAAACAGATGTATGGAAGACCACCTTCAAGTCAAAGGAAGGCCTTTTTGAATGGTTGGTCATGCCCTTTGGTTTGACAAATGCTCCAACCACTTTCATGAGGATGATGGATGATATCCTGCGACCATTCACCAATACTTTTGTAGTGGTGTATCTGGATGACATTCTCATTTACAACAAGACTTGGGTTGAACACTTGCAACATAAACAATAGGTTCTGCACACCCTATGGCAACACAAGCTATACACCAACATCGAAAAATGATCCTTCGACATGGACATGATCCATTGCCTAGGCTACATCGTTGATCAACATGGCGTACATGTGGATCCAACCAAGATTCAAGTCATCTATGATTGGCCAGCCCCAACCACAATCACTGAGCTTCAAAGCTTCTTGGGCCTTGCCAATTTCTATCGCAAGTTCATGTTGGGATTCTCCCATATTGCATGGGCCCTCAACCAAATAACTAGGGGTGGTGGTAAGGAAAAATTTGTGTGGGGCCAGTCCCAACAACAAGCATTCGATGATTTGAAGCAATGCTTTTGCTCAGCCCCAATACTTTCACTACTAGACCTGCAACAACCCTTTGAGATCGAGACAAATGCTTCAGACTATGCTGTGGGCGTCGTTCTCACTCAGCACGACCACCCCGTGGCCTATCATAGTGACACACTATCAGATGTTATCCATAAGTACCCTACTTACGACAAAGAAATGTAATCCATTGTGCAAGATTTCCACCAGTGGAGACATTGCATTCTTGGGAATGAGATAGTCATATACACTGATCATAAGCCACTGCAGTTCATGCAGACACAAGGAAAATTGCAAAATGTCCATCATCAAAAGTGGTCCACATATTTGCAACAATTCCACCTCAACATCAAGTATAAAATAGGAAGCACCAATCGCGTGGATGATTGCCTCAATAGACCGCCAGTCGCGACACTCACCACGATGCTAGACTCTTGCGTCCATGATACCTCTGGATGGCCCCAACTCTATGAGATATATCTAGACTTCGCCACCACCTACCAAATGTTGGGTGCAAACGCAGTTGTCGATAATTTCCATCTTTAGGATGGGTTGTTGTGTCATCTGGGCCATATCTATGTTCCATCAAGTGAGCGAGCGAAGTTGATCTAGGAAGCCCACTACAGTAGGGTGGGAGGACACTTCGGCATCGAAAAGACAGTGGCGATGCTACATAAACATTTCTATTGGCCGAAACTTCGACAGGAGGTCAACAAGTATATCAGGTCCTGCACTGCTTGCACTATTGCCAAACTGACCACTAAGAAACAGGGCATGTACACCCCTCTTCCTACTCTTGATAGGCCATGGGAATCCATATCAATGGACTACATGTCGGGCCTCCCATCCACCAAGCGGGGAAATGACTGTGTTTTTGTGGTGGTTGATCACTTTTCTAAGATGACGGATCTGGTTGCCTGCAAGAAGAGCATCACAGTAGAGGCCACTGCAAAGCTCTTCTTTGAACGAGTCTGGGTACATTTTGGAATCCCACAAACCATTGTCTTAGATTGGGACATTCAATTTCTTATCATATTTTGGTCGAGCCTCTGGTCACTACTGGACACCAAGCTCACCAAATCCACAACCTTCCACCCCCAGACAGATGGCCAAAACGAGGTCGTAAATCGAATGATTTTGCATATCCTTCGCATGTATAATTCAAAGCACCCTCGCACATGGGATGATAGCCTTCCCTATGTCCAACATAGCTACAACCAACCCCTGCATAGCTCAATCAGCCACAACCCCTTCTAGGTGGGGTTGGGATTCCAACCATTGGGTCCCATAGATGTTGCACTTCCCCTTGCGGTCACCTCGACCGAATCATCTCTTGCTCCAATTGAAGCTGACAAAGCCACCCGGTTCATTGAGCGGATCCAACACATCCACCAACAGGTTTAGGATATCCTACAAAAGTCCAATGACAAGTATAAACAATGCCATGATCAACATCAGGTGCCACATAAGTTTCAAGAGGGTGACAAAGTTTGGTTGCACTTACATAAATAACGCTTTACATGACCCCATAAAAATCTTCTCCCACTCTGTTATGGGCTGTACACCATCACCAAGGCCATGGGGATAATTCTTTTGAGCTAAAAAATCCTCCTTTCCTTAGCCTGCACCCAATGTTCAACGTGGATCTCCTTCGCCCTTATTTACCACTATTATTGGACACCTCAGAAGTAGCAGAACAACTGACACCAACATAGCTCAACCCCGACTGCATATAATAGGCATCCAATGATCATATTTTGGACACACAGATCAAGGGCACTCGACAACAAAGTATCCAACTTTATCGAGTCGTCAAAGCAGGGCAGCTCCTGCACCAAGGCAAGTGGCTCACCTGGGGCCAAATTCAACAGAAATTTCCTCATCTGATGGGGGACCTCAACGCAATGGATATCATTGATTCCTAAGGAGGAAGGATTGATCCAGGTGGATATTTGTGGCCACCCACCTTTTCCAACTGGCTAAAAACATTTTTATGG
Organism: Picea engelmannii; assembly: GCA_009831015.1. Taxonomy (NCBI): domain Eukaryota; kingdom Viridiplantae; phylum Streptophyta; class Pinopsida; order Pinales; family Pinaceae; genus Picea; species Picea engelmannii. Next base: position 263,281 of record ML783021.1, read on the forward strand.
CAATTTTGGTAATTTACTATTTTTAGTAGTTTTCACTTCTAGAGACGTTTTGAGGCCCTAAACGATGTTTTTTTTGGGAAAACAGGTTTGTAAAATGGATTTTCCTACAATATTTCACCTAAAATGAATCTCCTTGATGATACCTTTCCAAGGGGCTATCATAAGCCTAAAACGAATATCGTATGCAAAAGTTACGACCTCAGGAAGTTGATGTATTAACTTACCCAAATGGGGCCCACATGACTTTTGGCGCTTCATCTCCTAGGGTTAGGTTTTTGGATGTCTAAGGTTTTTGACATTCCTGCCTATTGTAAAAAGGCCTTTACATCACCATTGTAATCATATTCTTGTGAATGAGCACAACCGTCACATCTTTTCTCAAAGATAAGCCACCATCATTCCAACAAGCTTGTTTTCGCTGCATTTTACAGTTTTAGCTTATTTCGTTATTGAATAGAAAACCAGTTTTACTGTATCTCTGTTATTTTGTGTTAAGCACCTATTAATAATCTGTAGTCATTTCGTTCTACTCATAAAATCCGGATCACTACTAGTCCACACAGGATCCTCCAGAGAGAATGTTTCATGATGTTTCCTCAAACATCAACACTCCCTCTAAAGTTGGAGGTGACTCCTCCTCTATCTCTGCTCCCTCTGACACCGAAGGTAGCTCTTCCTCATTCTATGGTGGTAACTCAATATATGTTCCCTATGGATGTAGTAAAACCTCCTCTACTCAAATCTATCACGATAGTTGTGCTACAGTCGGTCTTGATTGGTTGTATCCATGATCACTAGAATTGTCTCTACTCTTTGGCATGGTCTTGTCCTAGGAGGTACATTGTTCCTAGAGACTTCCTGTCTTTGAGCATCATGTCTAACAATGTCTCTCCTTGATATCATGTTGGAAGGTATTTCCCTCCATGTCTGCCTCCTATGACTGTCATTATGGCTCCTTCTCAGAGCTACTACCCGTGACCTTCCCAGAACAAGAAACAAGAATAACAAAAAGCATCTCCTAGAGGAGATCAATTTATCTTGTGCACAACTATATACATTGACCCTCCAAATGATGTCTTATACTATGACCAACACACATCTATCATATACTCAATGTCATACAGATACCAACACACATCCATCATATACTCGATGTCATACAACTAACCATGTTGATTTTCTAGTGTTAAATTAAACAAGCACAATTTTCCGCAAGTGGTAACTACTTCCAATGATATACGATATTACTTTAGTAAACACTAGAACATCACTAATTAACTCGGAAAATTTCAAATTCTTAGTCTCTTCCTTAGATCACTTATCCCACGTGCGAGAGAGAAAAAATATGTGTCTATTGTTGTGTCTTTCAAATGTCTTTTTATAGTAATATTAGATTGATAAAAAAAGACATGTCTCTTTGAAAATAAAATTTAAAATAAAATTAATTTTTCTTTCTTATAAATAGTTGGAGAATACCATCCACATAGTATTTGACTTTGTTAAATTATTCCTCCATAATTCATGCGATTCTTTGCATAAATATAGGTAGAAGTAAATATGCACTACATTCCTCATATTTCAGTAATTAGACATTTTTACTAGAAATTACTGCCCGCCATAATTTTTGGAATTCTTTCTATAATTTAGGTATGAGTAAAAAGTAAATATGTTGTACATAGAGATTGTAACAACCCCATAAATTTAACACTCCCAACATTTTACTCTACTCTCATTTTCCTGGGCCCTCCTGTGAAGGAGTCAAGCCCAATGCCACTTTGATACCATGTTGTTTTTCTTCATATGAGATATGATTGATATATTATTACAATGATGAGTGTTCCATATATAGGGAACATATGGTGACCATCCATGAAAGGATGCGTCCCTTGGATAATCAATAACTATTTATTATTATCATTTACTTTTTATCTATATTATTTAATAATCAATAATTATATTATTAATTATTAATCTAAGAGAATGTCTTCCTGTTGTTGTCCAAACATTAACAGATTCTACCCACTGTCACGTTAGATAAACCCTCCCCTCACTTTAGTGAAGGATAAATCCTATACAAGGGGGGAAATCTCGGGTGACCCTAGAGGGAAATGAGAAGGAAAGTGAGGTTATGAAATATGATGCCCCTATAGGTCAAACTACTAAGTGGAAAGTGGCTTTGGAATGAGTCTTGGAGATAGTCAATGGTTTCCAAGTGCTTGAGTACTTGCGGAAGATAGTTGTACTTGCCCAAGACACAATAAAAGACAACTATACAAGCTAAGATATCCAATGGACAAACAAGTGAAGCTTACTGTCCTATATAGAAACAATAAACAATGATACAAATCAACAAGTTAATGATAATCAAAGCTGCTAAATAAGTAACTATAAGTCTAGTTAAAGATGCAAGAGATAAGCTAGTAATGACTAGTATAACTCAAGATAGAGCAAGACTTTAGCAACAATATAGGGTTGTTCAAAAATGTTATTGCAGAGATATTATAATAGCCTTATGGCTGTAGAAAAATATTGTTACAACAGAAAATTCCAACCACCAAAAATTACAAGCATACCACCCAAAATATGCTAAATGACAAGTAGATTGTTATGGAAGCTTTCTAACAAATTCTGAGAATTGAAAAGAGAGAAAAAGTAAAAGTTTGAGAGAAATTTGTTGCAGCCCTAATGACTGTAGCTTTAATTTTATAACAACAATAGTATATCCTTGGTCAAACAGGACACCCTAGTGGCTCAAGCAAGCTAGTAGAGCATATAATTGATTCCACTTCAAACAACTTGGAAATATCATAAATCACGTTACCCAATGCAAGCAATTTATTTCTCCAATGCAAATTTTGTATTAGTGCCTTTAATATATTAGGTAAATGGAGTCTTGGATGTGAGAGTTAGACCCACAATATCCCTAGGGGTGTAATCCCTTTTACTTCCTAGAGCATGCAAATCAAACTAAGGTAAATCTAGGTGCACACCCTTGTACTCCTCCTAACAACCTTGCCAAAAATGATTTATCAACCAAAAAATGAGATGAAAATTGGTGGAGGGTGTATGCACTTATACTCCTCCCAGGGTTTCAAACAAGAATAACATGGAACAAAAAGAAAATACCAATTAATGAAGAAATTTCCTTACCAATTCCACAAGATGCAAGATCAAACCCTAGTTTACCAAACCATATCTATCCATAAGCAAGAGAAGAAGCCTCCAAGAGGTAAGCACCACCTTAGCTCCACAATATACCAAGATAAATCACCAAAAGACATTTGCAAAAGAGAGAGATATCCAAATTGCCCAAAGAGGGTGAAAATTTCAGCCAAGTATCCTTCTCACAATGGGAGAGTTATGTCTCAAATGAAATGATTTTGATCTTTATTTATACCAAACCTCTAAGACAAAGTTTGTCCACTTAATAAGGGTAAACCACAAAATAAGGGAGATATTTTCCTTTATTTCCCCCCTTTACAAAATTTAAATTTAACTTGCACATAAGAAAACCCTAAAACATGACATCATCCCCTTGAGGGGTGACGTTTTGTCACTTTGACCAATAACATACTTACTAACTTAATGAAAACTGTGACCTCAAAACGAGAACTTTGGCCCAAAAAACTGATAGTTTTTCATAAAAAACTGATAGTTTTTCATAAAAAACATCAAAATCAACCCCCAAATCAAAAAGTGGTGCTACCGGTAGCACCATATTTTTAAACGGGGTCAAAATTACAACATTTTTCAGACATGGCCTTCAAAACTTAGACACTAGCTTCGAAAAACATTAAAATCAACACCTAACAAAAAAAGATGTTTTTTATTTTTTTCTTTTCTTTTCAAAACGTTAAATTTTGAGATCATTTGAAATCGTATTTCTATCACTTGGTACCATTAAAACCAAAACCTCAAAATCAATCATCAAATTGAAAAGTATTGCTACAGGTAACACCCATTCTAAAATTGGGGTATAAAAATGACACATTTTTATAATGTGGTAAAAGAACTCATCATTACTGTAAACAAAATCATAAAATCAACCCTTAAATGTTTACTTTTTAAATCTTATTATCACGCAAAGCACAAGGTAATACATAATTTCATGAAAATATCACAATATACTTTAAAAATTCAACGCCATTTTTAAATAATTTTTTTAATTATAATAATAAAAAAGTAAATACAAGTTACATTGAATGAAACATAAGTAATTTCTTAAAAGTATTGTTATAATGTCCATATTCAAAACATATGAGCTAAGAAATTTTATTATATTATTCATAATAAAAAACATATCATTCATAAAACATAACAAAAGATTCATAACTTCATGTAAGATCATATGTAAGTTCAATGCTCATTTCTAGTTACCATACACACATCATATGGATAAAAAATGCATAAAATGTTTCATACACTTATTCAAATTGACTCATGGTTTCTGAAATACCATCAGAGTCTACATTATCTTCAGATGAATGTTTGGATGACGATGTAGATGATCCATACTCTTCTCTATTGTCGATGAATTCACCATCTGAGTCTACATGCATGCCCACCATTTTAGATGTCAAATTCCTTTTAGATCTACGACTAGGTTCAACAGAATCCCATCTTGCATTTATTTCTTGTGGCAGCAACCTCTTGATAATCTTTGTTGTCTTGGAGCGAAGAGTTGCTCTCTTTGTCAATTTGAAGTCATAAACAAGTATGTCAACATCATCTAATTTTAAGAGGTCAGTGCGACAACAAGTTGTATTTTGACCCTTTCTTTTTCTCTTTCTATTGACATGTTTCTCAACCACCATCTATGGCTTGTACACACCATTGAATGGGTGTGTACTTTTTGCATACTAATGCACTTCAATTGCAATAAAATTATTATTTTCTTTCTCAATCTTTATAACCTTTCCTATCCAGAATGGATAACCATGTGGATCTTCGGTCATTAAAACTGCAATCATGCTACCCTCAATATCTTGTACCGAACCCTTGTAAAGGTATTCCATGGCTTCATGTTGTACACGTGACCTTCACGAACCAATATACATTTCTCTTTCCTCTGCTTGTGTAAACTCAATAACACCTTGCGATTCTTGTTGAACTTTAACATTGTTTGTTTCTTCATATTCGTTTGGCATATTTTGTGGCCAATGAAATGGAGTCCTCAACATTGTATCTTCATTTGTTGAGCTTGAAATTATGTCACTTTGACTATTGAAAAAAGACTCCCACCAAACAGAATCAACAACATCAAAGTACTCATATRTATCCTTAATGGAMTTTTTAATTTCTWMCAKGCATTCWKRATAATCTACATCTCTATTAYGCCTTCRTGCATTATGRATYTCARCAACTGATTGTAAAAATAATAAYTTTGATGMAAAAATWGRACGRTCTGGAATGAACTTCAAAAATGATAAACCTGATGAAGGCCCCCATTCTGTAGTAGTTGAATACTGCTTTCCCCATATAAGTGTTTTCCCATCAATTTTTTTGAAACAAAATTGAGGTTGGAAGCTAATGTCATTAAGCTGCTCAATACATTTTTCTTCACGATGTGATCCCTGAATAAATCTTCGCACGTCAACAATTTCTTCCAATATATGAAAAACAGGCTCTGGAATGTATGCTTTCTTGATACATTCAATCAATGATGGTAGACTTCCAACATTTTCCCTCTTCAATGTTACTGGAAAATGACTGAACATTTGATCAATATGATCATGAGTGTGTCCAACAAGAAGGAAACCAACTTTCACCTTTTGAAAGATTCCCATTTCAACAAGCATGCTTAGATATCCAAACACATTTTGATTTTTATTTTCACGACTAGTGTTTTCCAACTGTAGATAGAGAACTTGAGGAATATTTCTAGACTAGTGAACATGATGAATTATGGTGATGGTCAGATTTGCATCATTATGAATATTTGGAGCCGTGAAGTAAACCCTTGGACACATTTTTCCATTGAAAACCATATAACCAACCAAATGAAACTGAATGAAATTCTCTTCTTGTAAATTTTTGGGTGTACGGAAAAAATGTGGTAGAAGTATTTTCTCCTGGTCCATGCCATCAATTATCATACCTAAATATTTGTTTGGAGCATCATAACACTTCTTCCGATGTTTTTACAAATTTTTTCTTTCACTTGATTATTGATTCCGATGTTCTTGAAGTTCCTTGACTATGGAATCTGCACATGACATAAAACAAAAATATTGATCGTATGTTTTCATAGTTGATAACTATTCAATTTTAAAAAACCAAAATAGTAAATAGATACCTCTTTTTTCCCCTTCAGATTGATCTCTTCTTGATTTAAGAGTAGCACATATACTACAAATCCCCATCCTTGACTTCTTAGGAATACATACATTGTTGAATTGTTTCTTCCATATTCTTGTAAAATATGCATATGTAATAAAAATACCATTTCCTTCAACATCTTCAGCATATCCTTTGTACAAGTTGTAGATTTCCCTCCTTGAAAAATTATCTGGAATATGTATTGTGTCTCTATTTGGCATACACTCTCCATGTTTGGAAAAGAAATCACACATCCATGACAATGTAGTGTTTGTGAATGACCCACTCTCTCATCCATGATGTACCTTTGAATAAAATGATGGATCTTTTTCCAACCTTGTATGGATTCTTGATAGAAGAAGATTACGAATTGAGTGAATTTATTTGAAAGCCTGTCGGTAAAGTAAAATATTCCCAATGCGATAATCATATCCCGTATTGGTGGATATCATGCACCCCATCAAATATGATTTTTTCATGCTCTTATTCATTGACAAATATGTCTTTCTTTTATTCAAGGAATACATGTAGTCCATGTTTTTCAAACAATTCTTTTGACAACATTCACTTGAAATCAATTCACTTATGGAAATTGATTTAGTGAGAAATTCTTTCCTAGACTTTGTATAACTAGAATGATTTGGATTGATATAAAAAAGTATAATCCTGGTCCTAGACACAATATTTCTTTGCAATGTCTCCACTATTTCATCATCCTCACTAGAAGGATTTTCCTTATCACCACAAGGATTATCAAGCAAAACATTGTTAGGAGACTGAACTAGAGAATGTCGATCACCCTTATTTGTTGCAGTTGAATGATTGAGAACATGATTATCAACATAATCATTTGGAGGAAAATCATCATCAACATTGTGTCCACCATTGACATAATCATCTTCATTGCTTTCAAAATCCCCACTTGAGTGAAAATTCTCACCATCTTTCTTAATGCCTTGAAAACTTTCATCAGTATCTTGAAAATCCTCACTTGGAGAAAAATCAACATCGAAATTGTTGCTTTTTAATTTATCACTTGGGAAAGAGTGACCACCAATGAAGTAATCATCTTCACTACTTTGAAAATCGTCACTTGAGAGATATTCTTCATCATCCTCATTACGAGCTTGAAAATCCTCACTTGGAGGAAAATATTCATTATCCTCATCGGTACCTTGAAAATCCTCTCTTGGAGGGAAATCATCAACACCAACATTGCTTCTTTTAAATTCCTCATTCGAGAAAGACTGCCCAACATTTCCATAATCGTCATCATTACTTTTTAAATCCCCACTTGGGGGAAATTCTTCTTCATTGTCATTCGTTCCTTGGAAATACTCACTTGGAGGAAACTCTTCATCAATACCTTCAAAATCCTCACTTGGAGGAAATTCATAATCACCAACATTGATGTCTTTAAATTCCCCACTCGGGAAAAAGTGTCCACCATTGTCATAATCATCTTCAATGCTTTTAAAATTTTCACTTGAGGGAATTTCTCATAATTTTCATTGGTGCCTTGAAAATCTTCATCGGTACCTTGAAACTCCTCACTTGGAGGAAATTTTTCATCCCAATCATTTAAACGTTGATCATAGTCTACACTTTGACCTACATTTTGATTATTTTCATTACTATTAAACTACTGACTAGATTTATCATCATCATATTCCTCCTCTTCATCATCGGTGCCTTCTAAGTCCTCTGATTTAGGACTTTCATGAGGAACATGTTGAATAAAATTGCTTGCACTATGATCAAAATTATGACTAGCTGAAAGATATGACGCCTCATTTGCATTACAAACATTCCTATGACATTTCCTAGTCCCAACAGAATAGGTATGCGAACAATTTGTTGATGTCTCAGAAATAAAATTTTCTTTATTTCACAAAGCCATCCCTTCTCTCTGAGAGCATAGAATGATACAAGTGCTCACCCTCCCTATGACATTATTATAACAT
>ML783021.1:271588-289162 GCA_009831015.1 Picea engelmannii
CCCCCCCCCCACAAAAAAAAAAAAAAAAATATTCCCCAAAATTTCACCCCAAAATATTCCCCTCAAATTATTCCCTCCAAAATTTCCCCCTCAAATTATTCCCTCCAAAATTCCCCCTCCCCGCCCCCAATTTTTTTCACTTATTTTCCCTTAAAAATTAAAAACAATTTTTACTCTTTTATTTTGTTATTTACATGTTAAATACAATATTTATCATGTTTATTTATTTATCCCACGTTTATTAAACATATTGATGATCCATATAATTTTAGGTATATATGTAGACAATATACCTAATTTTTATTTATCCCACATTCATTATACTAACATTAATTTATATCATCTGTGTTATATATACATAGTCTTGTTTTATCTTTTTATATTGTGTTATATCTTGGGAAGTATTTGTTAAGGATTTGGAGCAAGCTACAACGCAGAAACATCGAGAAGACATACGAGGAGAATCTAGCATTTCAGAGGTTAGTTAAGATTATCTTTGAATCACATAATATTTTTTCATGTGAAAATTAAAAAACCTTAAATTTGTTTAGATGTTTTCTACTTTTTTCTAAAAAATACCCAATTTTTAAAAAAAAATGAGACTTTTTTCAAAAAATCTTAACAAAATCCTTAAGATTTTTTGAAAAAAAAAAAGAAAAAAAAGTCAAATTTAGGTATAATTTTTAATTTTTTTTTAGTCTTTTTATTGTTTTTTACTTAAATTTTATTAGTTTTGGCTCATGGTGGTCACTGAGCAATGTCTGTGCCTTAGCTGCGGGGGGACTAGGGCAATGTTGGGCATCACCCCAGCCCCCATGGCCAAGCCCCAGGCACGCCTAGGGATTGGCCATGGGGGTTCGGGCGATGCTCGACATCACCCTAGCCCGACCAGCCTGGCCAAGCCGTGGGAACGCCCACGGCTTGGCCATAGGGCTGCCCCCCGCGGCCAAGTCACTTTCGACGGTCCTAACATAAGCCCAATAAGTCCATGGGTCAATTTTTTTACATATGAGTACTTTTTTTTTTTTTAAATTAGTTTTTATATTCAATGTTGTGTTTTTTAGTTTGTTATAATGTGAAAGGCCTATTTTTTATTTTATTATTTATTTATTTTTATCTTAATATAGGAAAATGGCAGGAAAAATATTATCTATGAATATATCTGGATCATGTCCTGCAATAATGACATCCAAAAAATGCAATTGGAACCTCCGTGAATGTTAGGCAACAAAATGATAGCTTAACACCTGAGCTATCAAAGGCAATGAAGAATGCTAGAGAGTGGAAATCCGTGGAAAATGAAAACAAACAAGAATATTTTTGGTTTGTTAAAGACAAGCAAGGAAACAATGAAGATCATATATATTTGTATTGTGCCGAATTAGAACATGTGCAAGGAAATTACCAGACACTTGGCTTGTTATGAGATATATTTTTGGTGTGAGACACATATATTGTTTATGCACTTGTCAAACAAGGGAGAACTTATATCAAGTTTAAATATTGTTTCAAATTGAGCAATTATAACAAGAATGAATGTTTTGCATAATTATGTGCATCCATCGTTAATGATATTGAGAAAAACAATGTAGGTTTTTTATTTCTATTATTGTGTCGTTTGTTATTTTTAGTATCATGGTAATGTTTTAATTTTATTTAACATGAAAATGTTATATTTTGTTTTTACCGGATTTTGCTGAACGAATTTCACATATGTTAGTGGGGATTTACTCTACAGAGAATGATATCATGAATGTCATCAACACTTTTCATATTGAAAAGACACAAGAAAGAAGGAAAAAGAAATAGAAAGTAATGGAGGTTGAACTTGCAAGAGTAGACAGAGAAGAACATGAAAGAAGAAAGAAAAATCCTCATTCTAGAAATCCTAAAAGGGTTACATTTGAAAATGAGGAAACTCCAAATGAAGATTTTGTTGAGATTGGTCTCAGTGAGGTTATCACTCCTCGCAAAAAGAACAAACAAGATAAACACAAACGAGCGATGGTTGAGGATGAGTCTATTCCTATTGATTATGAAGAAATCATTGTTTTAGATGAAACACATATAAATCATAAGAGGAAGAAAACAAATGTTGATAATGTTTAAGAAGTCATCATTAGATCAGAGTATTATAGTGAACGTCTTAAAGGTAGCAGAGAAATAATAACACCAGGTGCTTATCTAGAGGATGGTATTATGAAAACAACATAAAATGCCATTCGAAATAGAATGAGGACGCCAAACTTAATTGATGATGTCCACACATTTCAGTTGAATGTGAAACAACTTTATAAACCCACAGAAGGGCACGAAAAATATCAAATTACAAAACCACATCACTTGCATATTCACAATTTGAAAGCATTGATTAGGTACAATCCATATGCACATGTGGTTGACTACCTAGTTCTTGTTGACCCAATGGAAGTTCCTACAAGGGAATAATTTGATAGATCGAAATGTTTTGACTACAAATATTATGTGATTGGAGGAAATCATTCTGCAGAGGCTAGAAGAGAATTGATGTTAGAATACCCAATAATCCTCTTTTTGAGACAGTCAAATGCATAATTTATGCCAGTTTAACAGATTTAGAAGCAAAGTTACTGGCATGGGATCATAACACAGACAATGAGTACAGAATGTCTATGACCTTAATTCAAAGGGTGAGATTTATCCATAATGATTTTTTTGAAATATACCATAGGGAGAGATCAAATGTTGATGTAAAGTTTTAGAAGCAATGTTGTATGGAAATAAGATTCCCACTTGATGATGAAAATACAAAAGAAAAAAATCGCAAAGGAAGTGATATATTTAGAGCCGTGGATAACTATTTTCAATTGAGATTTAGAACTGGACATGTATGAGATTTGATAGATGATATCTTCACTCTATGGGAAAATATTAGTATAAAAAATCAAAGAGTTAAGAAGGCTAAACCATTAATATGTGGCAAAAGTAAGACATGTCCTGACATAAAGAATCTTCCCGATGATATGACAATAACACCTTGGAGATCAATACAATGAGTGAAGGATGATAAAATTATCATAACTATATTATCACATGTTAGGTCGGGATAATTGTCAATGGAAGAAATGTGTGATGAATTTAAAAAGTAAGTTTGTTGAGTTATTTTTATTTATGTTAGGGCAAGAAAATTAATTTTTTCAATTTAACATATTAGTTTAACATTATTTTTCGCTTTATTTAGTCACAAGGTGTATATGAAAATACAAGAGGAAATGGTCAATATGTTGAATGAAGAAAGTTGGGATGATGTTAAACTCAACTATCTAGATTCAAACTCTTCAACAATATTGAAACAATTTTTTGTTGCATTCAAAAAGGTATGTTGATTTACTACATTCATATTATTCGTTTGTAAGTTAATTTATTTATATTTTAATAGTTACAGATATATAACTATATGTTTGTTTGTTTCATTAAAGATGCCAAAGAAGAATGCAGATGGAGTACCTGAAACTTTCAAAAGTTTTCTTCAAAAAGCCAAGTTTGAAAGAGAAATAAGGAGACATGTTCAAAATGTTCAACTTGATGACACCCTTGATCACTACATTTGGAATGGGCTCGACATTGTTCAATATAAAGTGATATTAGGTGATTGTGAAAAAATCTCAAATATTGTTCCTAAAAAAGAATACTCCCTAGTTATTATGGATATCCCTCATGGTTATAATATCCAAAACATTGGATATGATACTAAGCCTTATACTTACCAAATTTTCAGTAAAGTGGTTATGGGAATTACCGAAGTTACAACATCACCATTTTGGAGATTTCTAGTATTTCATTAAGACACACGACAAGGATTAGTACAATCAAGCTTCAAGGGGAAATAAAAGACAATGATGCAGTTTATTTGGTAGGATATTGAAAGCGTATGTTTAGCAATTAAGATTAGAAAACAATTTTATTAATTCACAAGTTAATTGAATTTGCACTTATTTATGTTATAGGAACAAGCCTAATATTCATAGCTCCAAGAAAGAATCATTTAAACATGATTTTGAGAGTATACATCTTGCAACCTGGACAAATGATGATTCTTATAATTCTATTCTTTCCAATGCAAATGATGGAGGGACTCCTAGTAGTAGATTGGTATACAATGTTGTGGTTAGAAAACTAACATATGAGGAAAAAGATTTGAAAGGAGAGATGTTTAACGTTTATCAAAAACCACAAGCATTAATTAATTATCTTATAGATAAATTTTCAAATGAAGGAGATTGGGTTTTGGATCTGTTTTCGGTTTCAAGTAAGAATTATGATCTAATATTTATGAAATCATACTTCAATCTTATATTATTTTAATTTATGTCTTTTTAGAATATCTAACTTCATTATTATTTTGTATTTGGTGATTAGGTACAACATTAGCGTGTTGCCTATAGAAAGGAAGGAATTGCACAGCCATTGAAAGTAACCCAATGCAGTGCATTTTTATTCAACAAAGAATTACTATTCCAGCTCTTCCAGATGAAATGCAAGAAGTTGGCTTGAGGAAAAGAGATTTTAGTGAATCAAAGGTGGAGAAATTGTCAAAGGAACCTCAAGTACCATTAGGAGGAATGGTTGGAAAGGATCACTTTGGAGAACTTGCAGATATCAAAGAACCAATGGAAGAACAAAATGACACAATGGAAGCACAAAATGACGTCGAAGAAGATGATAATGTGTTTGTTGAGAATGATGAATTTGGGATATATGATATTGTTGATTAGTTTAAAGATTCCTTTGAAGACAATGCTCAATTTTGCAAATTTTTGATGAGTTATAATAGTAATGATTTGACTTTCATATTTTAAAACAAGAATAAAGATGTATCTATTGTTGTTTTGTGATGATTTTTTTTTCTCGTTTTATTTGTATGTGAATCACTATACATTGGAAAATTTTATTATTTGTTGTCATTTTTGTTACTTCAATTGTATAAAAATATGAAAGAAAATGATTATTTTTTTGTTCAATTATGTCCATAAAAATGCTTTATTTGACATGTTATTTTAAAATATATGTACCAAAATGTATAGGTTTTTTATTATATATGGCTATAAAATGTTTATTTTTTTGCTAAATATTAAAAAATAGTGTTATTTAACTACAAATTTTTTCGATTTATTGAAGTAAAGGTAAACAATGTGTTAAAAATGATGTTTTTCACTATATTTAAAAAGTATGAAACAATAAATTAATTAAGGAGACAAAATTATATGAGAAATCGTAACTTCAAAAAAGTAAATGGTAAAAAATATTTTTAAGATTGAAAGAAGCATGAAAAAATGACTAAAAACACCGTTGAATAAAAAAAAATATTTAGAAAAAAATGAAAATAGATGAAAAATAAGCATTTAAAAAAATAATGTGGAAACATTGTGGATCGAAAAATTTAAAATATCGAAAACCACCTTAAAACGGAGGGGGGTGCTACTGGTAGCACCATTTTTAAAAACGGGGTAAAAAATTGGACCCCCCAAAAAACGAGAACTCTGTAGAGTTCTCGTTAAGTTGGTAACTATGTTTAATTTGTTGAGTTTGGAGATGAAACTTTGGGCCTCCAAAGGCCTCCTCCTTGTGTGCTAGGGTCTTCTCCATCAATATAAGACTTCTCCTCATCGAAAGTGCCAAGTGTCAATCAAGTCAACACCACCACCACAAAACCCTATTCCCAACAAAACGTCAAGCCTCAAAATGTAGTGCTTTAGACTCCAAAGGAAAATTGTTGGGGTGTTGAAGGGCTAGGAGAGGTTTTCTAAGGTGGCTCTCAAGCCTTGAAAGGCTACAATCATCATCCAATGTGCCGGCCATGGCATCCAACCTGTGGGATTCTTGCTCCAATGAAGGCCCAATCTGGGCTTGTTCCTCCAAAATGTCCATCAACAAGGTCCTGCAAAGACAAACAAGTGCGCCCTCCAAGGATCTCAAGTCAAAGCATCATGGAAAGCAAAATCACATTTAATATAAGATCCATCCGAGCATGTACATCAAAAATTACCTCATCAAACTGAACAAGTGCTCAAATATATATATGTATTTGCTTTTGCAGGTCCTTGATTTTTTGTTTAGGAGAAACATTTCATTGTTCTCAAGACATCTTTGGGCAAGCATCTGGAAGGTTATGATTTGGATTTTATCTTTCTTCATCTACATTCCCTTTGGGCCTTTAGCCCCTTCTTCCCATGAAATGAGGGACAATCCCTTCTTGGGTCAATATACCCGAAAATCCCAAAAGATAGGGAGATGAGAGAATGAAGTGTGGAAAATGATAAGTATGATCGAGAATGACACGATGACTTGTCAAGGGAACCTCCCAGTAGCAAACCCATCGCTAAGGGTGACCACTTACCAAGGCACAATGTCAACCACCAAGGTGAAACAAGGCAAAGATCATAATTTCCAAGCAGACGTTACATAATCAAAAGCAGTTCAAAACGTAACATACTCAAAATGCCTCAAATATTAAAGTGACACTTACCACAATACCTGACTTGTACCTCATGAGCAAGACCTATTCTCTTCTAGAAGTAGGCTGATGTGGTGAACACCATCATGATGCACTGAGGTGGTGTGGTGGTGATGCAGGTCTTTGCCTATGCATGTGGACGATGTCAGCTATATGGCTCTCAATGCTCCATGTCTGCAACTCGAGGGCCTCGAGACATCATCTCCTCAGTTATCCCTAGGAATTGTTAGGAAGATTTAGCATGTACCTCATGAACACACTTTTGTAAACAATTATTCTGTTTTGTGCCTCTAAGATGATATGACTACCAATTGTAAGCCTTTATTAGTGTTATGCGACATCCGATTTTGGTTCTAAATGAACAGTTATTATTTTGTACTATTGTGAAGATTAATGCATAATCAATGTTTTATTTAATATACAATAAATTTATTTTAACCTCGAACAAGGTGCAAATTTCTTATGCTTAAAAAATCTAGATTTTAAATGGATTTAAGTTTGTCTATATATACATATATTTTTCATTTAAATTTGGAAAACTATTTCATCAAATATATATATATATATATATATATATATATATATATATATATATATATATATATATATATATATAATTTTTTTCATTTTGATTGATAAATTCATTTATTTATATTAAATTATAAACTACAATTTACTATTTTTAATGCAATCATCTAATCTTTTTATTTATTTATTTAATTTTAACACTCAATACATGACCTAATATGTTGCAAGCTTCTTACAACTTTATTTCTTTTGTAAGCTTGATAATTGTAAGCTTTCCAAACTTATTTGCTTCATATGTATAATATTCCTAGGTGAAGTGTGATTTAATCATGGTAAAGCCATTCACATTCGTATTAAATTTCTCTTCACTATTTTGTTTAAGTTAGTTAACTATCTAATCATACTCACATAAAAGGTACGTACATATTGTTTGGTGTTAGGTTTTTTAAAAGAGCGTTTGCCACTCCGATTTCATAAAAATGTAGACATATCCTTTGCTTCTCAATCGGTATGTAGAGGTGCGAGAATATCTAAAAGCTTATCTAACAATGTTATGTTTTTTTTTAATCAAAATTTGATATTTCTAAATATAATTTTAAGTAGAGGCCCATATTGGCTATGATCAAAGCATCTTCAAAACCAGAGGAAGACAAGAGTACCCTAAAATCCTTGATTTCTAAATCCACTTAAATTGGACTTGCTGGAGTGCCTTCTACCTCCTTAGTTTAGTCTTCTTCCTTTCTGATGCCATTACATCAATGTCCCTTATTATAATGGTTTCCTTTACCTTTGCATTTCCCCTAATTACTTCCTTGTTTTCCAGCTCAATGCCTTAGATAGAAATAATCAAAGTGTCATACTTGGAGTCTAGTTGGTCCATCCTTTGAAGGAAAGTGATCTCTTGAAGTTTTCTCCTCTCAATTCTATAGGTTGTTAATTCCTTGTTATGAAAATACATGGCTATAGTTTTTGTGTACTTTAATTCCCTACCCTTAGAAAAGCCAGTATTTTGAATTAGCTTCCTAATTTCCACACCTACCTTAGCATTTGAAGTTCTACCCCTTTTCATTGTAAATCTATCTTCCATGGCCTTGACCTCCTTTTTGGGGGGATTTGCAGGCATATAAGAGTTCTTTCATGTTTCTATACTAGGGGTATTAAAAATGCCATGGAAAAAATGGATACTTAGGATATCTAGTACAAATAGGGCTTTTTAAAATGGTAAATATGTATTGAGAGGGGGGTCAACAAAAGGATTTTGGGGGGGATTTTTCAATATCTACTAAAGTTGGGGTATTATTTAATATCCCACGAACGAACGCGCTATGTCACAAGTTCACTAAGTGAATCCCCCATGGTCTAACATTGTCTTGTAGGTACACAACACTTTGGAAACCTCTCTTCCCCAACAATACTCTTTTGCAAGCCTCTTTCCACTTCCAAACCTGACCTATAGGGGTTTCATTGGTCATTCTATCACTTTCCATATAAATCCCCTTACGGTCACCAAGATTCCCCCTTTGCAGTGACTTATCATCACTAAAGCGAGGGCATTATCTACCTAAGGTGACAATGGGTAGTTACTCCCATAGTTGTCCCACTATTGTGGACTGGGTCGGTATTTTCCCAACCTACATTTTGTGCGATAACATAGAGAACCACAATACCAAAAATGATACATTTGTTGATAGAAAGCAATGTTCACTTGCCTCTTCAAGGGGTAACCTCCAGCAGAGCAGTGCTCTATTATAATAATTTTCAAGACAAGGATTTCTCATACCTCCTACTCTTATTTATACAAATTCTATCTTCTAAAGAACATTCTAGAAGAAGATCTTTCTAGAAGCGAAACATTTTATTAGGTCTTCTTACACTAACTGGTTCACATTTATTCAATAGGTTTTATTAACTAATGTCAGCCTTTATTACATGGAAAATGTATTATTCTACCTACGTGAGGGGTTAGGGAGGTTAGGTCCCTAACAATTTCTTGGTCGAGTCTTCACCTAAGACATTCAACAACACCGAATCTGCAAGACATAGATGCATCATACTCATAGCCCTTCTTTCAATTTTCTCCCATTCTTCCCTTGACATACCTATTGGAATGGTACCAGGATAGACTGTTGCCCATTGTTCTTGACTTGCAAGGAGATCTTCAATTTTAAGTTTCGAAAGCTCAAAATTCCGGCCATTGAATTTTTGATCTCTATCCTTGAACTACTTGCCATTATTTCAAGTACAACTTTAAAGATCTCTGACTTACGACTCTTACTAGACCTAGGGTTTAGCTCAGATTCAAGATTGTCAATCTAAACTATGATACCACATGTTAGGAAATATCTTTCCATGCTAAACCTAAATAGAAGAGAGGAAGACAGATTTATATAAGAAAGTAAATGTCAAATCAATCACACAATACACATATATTTTACCTTGGAAACCCAAACGAGAAAACCAACATTCCTTGAGTGTCTTGCTCTCTTTTTGTCTTATTAATTCAGAATAAAGGGTTACATGACTAACTTTGGTCTACACCTAAGACACAATTTCCATCATACCCTCTTTCTTACACAGGAATAACCCTGTAGACAATTCGTCTTACATCTACATGACCAACAAACTTCTGCTAAAGATAAGCATGAAGATCAACTACAATATCAACTTAATACATTACATCATGCCTTCTTTATAGACTTTACAATAGGCAAAACCCTAAAGAATGGCGCCCAAAAACAATTATAGATCCACGTAGATCATTAGCTACAAATCCCATGAATCTCAAGATTCTGTCACAGTTGACTATCGGTCGAATTACTGATTGACCTTCATTTGGTCTTCAGTTGATTCCCACATGTCCTCTTGATGGCTTCTCCACATGCAGTGAATCACTTCAACTTTGACTTTTCTTGGTCGATACTTTAACCTTCGACTTTCACCGCAAAGATTATAACAACCCAACACATGGGAGTTCGGCAAGCTCTCAATTTTCTTAAAAATGATATGCCAAATTTTAAAATTTTATGAGGTTTGGGCAACCCAAAACCTTAAATGCAATTTAAAAATTTGTAAAATACATAAAATAAAGAAGTGTGAAAAAAAATAGCAATTTTGGTTGCAATTATAATTTATATTTCTTTGGAAAAGACTATAAAAATATAAAAAATTAAAAGAATTCATTTTGTAAAACAAATTCTATGATAACAATTGGAAAAAGGAGTTTGCTAGGAGCTAAGCATTTGTGAATTAAAAAAAACAAAACTAGTGGATTAAATAAGAAGAATAGCTTAGGAAAAAAACCTTAGTTTGTTCACTTATCAATTCTTTATTTTATTTAAATTTATTATAAAATTCATACAAATGTATTTAGAAATATTAAAAAATTTCTAAATTTAAATAATACAATTTATTTTTATTTGTGAACAAAATTTCTTTTCTTCATTTTTTTTTTATTTGACTTTCATTCTTTTCAGAAAAATTGAAAGCTATTTAAAACCAAACATTGACATGAAGAACCATCATACCCAAGAAAAATAAGCACCCAATTGTAAAGCAGAGTCCACACCAAAACATGCAGAGAATTTAATACTCCTGTAGTAGGCCTACCATCCTTTAATAAATTTAAAACAAGGCCACAATTTTCACAGCCAACTACTTTTTTCACCAACCATAAACACTGCATAAAGAAGCATTTAATGTTATATAAAATATATACATGATTGGATCTAAAGTTAAGTTGGGAGTTGTTTAACTAAAGAAGCATTTAATGTTATATAAAATATATACATGATTGGATCTAAAGTTAAGTTGGAAGTTGTCTAACTATTTTATGTTTTGGATTTTTTCTGAGGAATCCATTAACATAAATATGCAAGAAATCACATTTTCAATTGTTTAAATTGCATTTTTAAATGTAGAAATAGATTCAACTTGTTGAAATAATTATGGAGCACTTCCATCATATATATAAATAACCATTAAATTTTGTAAATTCAAATATTTCTCACCTAATTTTGAACAAATATTACTAAAAATAAAAAATAAAAAACCGAAAACTCAGAACGTTTAAACTATAAAGTTACGTTGTATCAACCTATTAAGTTCGACTCTATTATGACCATAATTTCATAGCATAAAAGACTTAGGTAGCACGGACCATAATTTGGTACTATAGAAGACTTTCGTGAGCGGCACCCATGCTTTAATGTGTCAAGAATCAAAGCATACGAAAAAAATGAAAGCTGCGAAGCGCGTATATTGATTTATATTGATTTCTATAATTAGGTAAGTCCACCATATGCCATCCATGTTTTGGCTGGAACCCTAATGGCGGAACCCTACTGGATGGCGGCAATGGGGTTATTTGAACCTGGTATTTGGCGCCTTGTAGATCGGCACCCCACAGAATACTAACGACTCCGTTCTCAACCCAGCATTCGACCATTGGCGAGCTTCTGATCTACCTTTACCTAGGACCACAGTCTACAGTGGTCTTGTTCCTGTTTCTAACTTGTTGGAGGCTCGGAGACAGACAGTCCGTTTTCTTCCGGTCTTGCGCCGCAGACACCGAACCCAGCTGGTTTCGATCGGGATCTGGTATCTACACTGTTGTTTGTTTTTGCCTTTCTGTCCTTTTGTTTTGTCTTTTGCTTATTGCGGCCTCCCAGATCTTGAGATCGCCCCCCCGCTTTTCCCCAGACTCTTCTTATCCACAGTTGTCAGTTCCTGACCGGATACCAGGTCTTCACGATCCCTGCGCCTCCTTCTTCTCTCTGACTTACCAGACGACCCTCCACACATCCCTGTCTCACTGTCCTGTTATACTGCAAGCCACTGTGAAGCGTCTAAGCCATGGGCCCCGCTGTAGGGGACTCAGAGGATCCATGGGACCACCCAGCTATTCTAGCTAATATCGATGACCTGTGCATAGCACACTTTCAAGCATCTAACCGGACTGTTCATCCATCCAACCCGACATCCGATACCACCATTCCACCTTCTCTTATTAAGTCGTCTACCAGGCCTATTGCACAACACCATTCAGCTTTTTCAAATCAGTACACACACCCTGGAGCCCGCATATTGGACAAACGAAAACAGAGACATGATCCATCTGCTCAACAGGAGGAATCCCAGTTTGGTTATAGGCCTCTCCCCGAACAAACTCCTCTAAAGTCAAGCTTTCACAAACGCAAATAGAAAGTCTGGAAGCCCAAGATCAGACATCCCAAGCTCACTCTTGGATTGGATGTAGGAATCCCCGATGCTTGCAATCTGTCTCTCTGTGCTCTAGTAGGGAGACTAGCCTACAAGGAAAAATGCAAGCAGAGCTTGGATTCCTGGATTACAGAAAACTGGATCCCACTGCTGAATTACTCACCAAAGATCCTCTTACTACAACAAGGCTGGTTGGGATTTATCTTCCGTAAACCAGAAGACACAGTGCTCATCCTGGAAATATTTTGGGCCTTCGACGAAGGCAGCCTCATGCTAAAGAGGTGGAGATTGGGTTTTAATCCTGCCTCGGAGTTCTTTAGCTTCCGTCACTTATGGGTTCTTCTTCCAGGTCTCCCTTTACAGCTCTGGAATCAGCAAGCGCTCGAACTGATTGGCTCCTCCATAGGGCGCTTTCTAAGACTGGATCCTACCTCCCTCTCGGTTCCGGACAGGAAAATGGCAAGGATTTATGTGGAAATGGACATTCAAGCCGGTTTACCTGAAATCCTGGAGATTGATTGGCGCAACCAGCAGATCTCTCAGAGAATTGACTATTTAGGCATCCCATTTCGATGCTCTTTCTGCCGTCGCACTGGCCACCTGAGGAGAGACTGTCATAAGTTTCCACCCCCTGCGCTTGATTTGGATCCAGCTGAGGATCCATCATTTGATGGATACATCTCATCTCCCAATCATCATTTGGAGGAGACCTCTTTTGCCGAGAAGGTTACTTTACCTACTGATGATTCTGTTATAGGTAAAATTCAGCGCTTCTGCCCCTCCCTCTATAACACTTTTACCTCTTGGGACAGACTCTACATCTCCGAACAAGCAAACTTTCTCTCATTTGCTGCTTCCCCGGATTCCCCTTCAGACAAGACTGACCCTCCATCTCATCTCCCCACTTCTTTGCTAACACCTGCTGAACATGTTCCTGCTGAACTCTCTCACCCTCCGACACTTACACCACCTAGTTTATCTCCTTCGAATTCTTTGAGAGAACATTCATTACCTGATTTTTGCTCAATGCCTGAACAATCTTTTGCTGAGAAGCTGCCTGAACCTTGCTCTCTCCCTGGCTTCACTGAACCAACCCAATCGGTTCTCCAACTAGACTTCATGTTTCCGACACCCGACACGACACCATCTCTCCCCTTTGAGTCGATTCCCATTAATACCTACCTTGGGAAAGCTCTTTGCCAACCCTCACCATCGTCATCTAGCCGAACTTCCACATCTTCCACAAAACCTTTACCTGGATCGGATCCTGCTTGGTCGAGAGGTATTGGACTGGAGCTCTCGCCTCTTAAAACCCGCAGTGCTTGAAGGAAAACACAAGTTGGACAAGAGGCTTTGGACACTTCTTCTTCTTCTACAACTTTTGGGGCCCTTAGAGATTTAAAAGCCCTCGCCCGGGGTAAGTCATGATCCTACTCTCTGTCAACATTAGAGGGGTTGGAGGGCCTCTGAAACGCGCCTCCCTACGAAGACTACTGGATCTCCACAAACCGACAGTCATCTTTCTACAAGAAACTCTTGTGGATGCCTCAACTGCAAGGGATTTCATACACTTTCTGAGACCTTCTTGGATGACTTGTGCTGCTAGCTCAGTTGGGAACTTGGGGGGGCTCCTGGCCTCATGGGATCCCTCTTACTTTGACTTCCTTCCTATGCTCAGTCCTGGTGGTATTCTTCTCTCCGGACACTGCTTCGATCTAAAGGCAGACATCAATCTGCTGAATGTATACGGTCCTTGCACTGATCGCAAACTTTTCTGGCAACGCCTGGATGGCCTGGGACTATTGGCTGCAAAAAACCTCATCCTGGCTGGTGACCTCAATCTGACTACTAGCTTTGAGGAAATATAGGGAGACAGGGCGCAGCTTGACTTACTACATAACTTTATCAACCACATCTTTTACAAAAATGCATTAGTTGATTTGAAACTTGCAGAGATTCTTCCCACCTAGAAAAATGGGAGAAAAGGCACAACAAGTATAGCAAAATGACTAGATCGTTTTCTAATAGCCGAGGACCTGCTTTCGCCTTCTTGTTGCTATCGTTCCTGGGTAATCCATCCCGTTCTCTCTGACCATGCTTCCATTTGTCTACAGCTGGGTACAGACCGTTTAGGTGGGGGACAACCCTTCAAATTCAACCCCCAATGGCTGAAAGAGGACTCATTCAACATTCTGGTCAAATCGGTCTGGACCGATTCCTCCACCCTGCCACCGAATGATCCTCAAAGTAATCTCTCAAACAAACTCTCCAGGTTAAAATTCCGCTCCATTCAATGGCTAAAAGAGAAAAAGCAAAAAGAACAAGCCGACTTACACAGGATTGAGCAGGAGCTGGACCTTCTTTTACGTCACATTCCACAGGTCAACAATTCTGCTATTGATTTAAAAGTCCGTGGCCTTGAGGCAGAGCGAAATGCCTATCTGCGCGCTGATGAAGAAAGGTGGAGGTTAAAGAGTCGTATGACCTGGCTTGAATCGGGTGACAAGAACACACGTTTTTTCCATCGCTTTGCTTGTGCCAGACGCACCAAAAAACTGATATGGGACATTGAAGATGAGGCTGGGCGCATACAACGTACACAGGGAGATATAAAGACAACAACCTTCAACCATTTCAACTCCTTTTACAAGGCCTCTTCGACATCGGATCTTGCTGCACAAATTGATCTAGCGAGCCAATTCCCAAATATGATCTCTGCCGAGGATGTCTCAGCCTTAGAAGCGCCATGCACAAAGGCAGAGCTGTTGGAGGTGCTTCAGGGATTTGATAAAGATAAAATCCCTGGACCAAACGGCTGGTCTGTCGAATTTTTTCTGCATTTCTTTGATCTTTTGGACCAGGATCTATTGGACGTGGTTGAGGATTCCAGAGTTAGAGGCATAGTGAACCCTCAGATCAACAAAACCTTCGTGGTACTTATTCCAAAATCCAATCAGAACAAACACTTTCAAGACTTCCGCCCTATATCCCTGTGTAACCTGTGTTACAAACTTATTTCCAAGATCATCGCGAGGAGAATTCATCCTTTTCTGTCCTTGGCCTTGTCCGATGAACAGCTAGGATTCCTTAAAGGAAGGCAAATCCTCGATCCTGTGGGGGTTGCCCATGAATGTATTCACAGTTTAAAATCAAGAAAACAACAGGCTGCTCTGCTCAAGCTGGACCTCAAAAAAGCATTCGATTGCATCAATTGGAACTTTCTACACCTGGTTCTTTTGCAGTGTGGCTTCGGTCTTATCATCACCAATTGGATTCTGGGCTGCATCTCATCAGCCACTTTAGCTATTCTAATTAATGGGGAAGCTACCAGATCTTTCCGCTGTGAAAGAGGACTTCGGCAAGGTTGTCCTCTATCTCCTCTACTCTTCATCTTGGTCCTGGAAGGGCTCAGCATCATGCTAAAACGCAATCAGTCGGAGGGACAACTAACTGGCATAAAAATCTCAGGGCACCTTCATATTCTGCATTTACTTTTTGTTGATGACGTGCTGATCCTGACGTCGGCAGATCCTGCTGAATGGGCATTGATCCACTCCATCCTTAATTCTTTCAGCACAGCCACCGGACTGGAGATCAACCTACAAAAATCAATCTTCCTTTTTTCAAACATCCAGACATCCTCTTCTTTGGCTATTTCAACACTGTTTGGTATCAAAGCCCAAGATCTTGACAAGGGGTTCACATACCTTGGTTTCCTATTAAAATCTTCCAGATATTCTTGTAAAGATTGGCATTGGCTTATAGATAAATTCAACAACAAGATCCAGCACTGGTGCAACAGATTTCTTTCTCTAGGTGGCAGAGTTATTCTTATAAAATCAGTTTTGGAAAGCCTCCCGGTATACTGGATGGCACTTGCACACATCCCGGCCTCGATCCTGAAGTCGCTCTGACAACTAATTTTCTCCTTTCTCTGGTCTGGCAGTAAATCCAATAAAGGCTTTCATCTTTGCAATTGGACTTTGATCTCAAGACCAAAGACTTTGGGAGGCTGGGGTCTCAGACACCTTCCTTTCTTCCACAGGGCGCTATTGGCCAACACATTCTGGAGGATCCTTTTGAAACCCGGTCTATGGAATTCAGTCATAAAAGCCAAGTATTACCCTTCTCTCCCAGTGCATATCTGGATCAGATCGGCACCGGTTTGTCCCAACAAAGGCTCTATTATCTGGAAACATCTCTCCTCGACACTGCCGATCATTTTACATTGGATCTCCTGGAATCCGGGATCTGGACAGCAGATTGAAGTTGGCAGGGACTTCATTCTCGGCCTGGGAAGAAATTCCCTTCTCACAGCTCCCCTTTTAGCACACTTACACAACAGAAATCTGTATTTTCTTAATCAATTTATCTCCCCAACAAATGGAGGTCTGCTCGGCAACCATTGGCTCAGTGGGGATGAGCTTCAGGTGGCGACTGATTTACAACCTGAATGGAGAGACTACACACAGATGCTGATGGCAGCAGGCATTCGTTTACATGACAGACCAAACCTTTTCTTGTGGACTGGTGGAGACCAGTCGGGTGTTCTAACAGCAAAAAATGTTTATCAAGCGCTATCAACCTTCCATTGGCCTCTTGACATTTCAGTTCGTTTCCAACATTTATGGAAGGTCGATTGCCCTCTTAAGATAAATCTCTTTACCTGGCTTCTTATAGAGAATCGAGTCCTGGTCTGGCCGAATCTACAGACTCGCGGCTGGGAGGGACCCAGTCGCTGCTACCTTTGTCTTCTACAGAGAGAAACAATTTCACATTTGTTCATCTCCTGTCCTTTTGTCCGAGCAGTGTGGCAGCTACTTGATCCATCTTTTCCCTTTTACCTGATGTGGACGGGCACCTGTGTCCTTGACTGCCTCCAACGTTGGAACAAATCCTACTCTTCTCTTGCATCGCTGCCATTTCACTTTCTCTGGTAGATCTGGAAATGCAGAAATGTTGCTCTCTTCGATGGGAAGCCTTCTTCCACAAGCTTGGTGGCGAACATAATTTTATCAAAGGTAGACATACATCAGTTGCAGCCAACCATTTCCACAAAGCACCGACACCGTTTTGTTTATCCTAAAGACAGGGAGGTAGCCTGGTTTGACGGTGCTTCTCAAAAGAATGGATCACTCTGTGGAGCGGGGGGGAAAATTACGCTAAACACTCATACCAGCTATCGCTGGACTTTAAACTGTGGTGCAGGTTCAAACATGAAAGCTGAGCTGCTGGGGGTTTGGGCTTCCCTCAACCTGGCAAGACGATTGCATATTGTCGATCTTCTTCTCTTGGGAGATTCCAAGGTTATCGTAGACTGGCTCAACGGACAAGCG
>ML783021.1:312463-322772 GCA_009831015.1 Picea engelmannii
GGCCACTGCCAAGCTCTTCTTTGAACGAGTCTGGGTACATTTTGGAATCCCACAAACCATTGTCTCAGATCGGGATAGTCGATTTCTCAGCACATTCTGGTCGAGCCTCTGGTCATTGCTGGACACCAAGCTCACCAAATCCACGACCTTCCACCCCCAAATAGATGGCCAAACCGAGGTTGTAAATCGAATGATTGTGCATATCCTTTGTATGTATAATTCAAAACACCCTCACACATGGGATGAGAGCCTTCCCTATGTCCAACATAACTACAACTGAGCCCTACATAGCTCAGCCGGCCACAACCCCTTTCAAGTGGGGTTGGGATTCCAACCATTGGGACCCATAGATGTTGCACTTCCCCTTGAGGTCACCTCGACCGACTCATCTCCTGCTCCAACTGAAGCTGACAAAGCCACCCGGTTCATTGAGCGGATCCAGCACACCCGCCAACAGGTTCAGGATATCCTATATAAGTCCAACGACAAGTACAAACAACGCCATGATCAACATCGGGTGCCACATAAGTTTCAGGTGGGTGACAAAGTTTAGTGGCACTTGGATAAAGAACACCTTACAAAACCCCATCATAAGCTTCTCCCACTCCGTTATGGGCCGTACACTATCACCAAGGCTGTGGGGGATAATGATTTTGAGCTCAACATTCCTCCTTTCCTTCGTCTGCACCCAGTGTTCAATGTGGATCTCCTTCGCCCTTATTTCCCACCATTATTGGACACCTCAGAAGTAGTAGAACAACTGACAACAAAAGAGCTCAACCCCAACTACCTACAACATGCATCCAATGATCATATTGTGGACAGATAGATCAAGGGCACTCGACAACAAAGGGTCCATCTTTATCGAGTCGTCAAAGCAGGGCAGCTCTTGCACCAAGGCAAGTGGCTCACCCAGGGCCAAATTCAACAAAAATTTCCTCATCTTATGGGGGACCTCAACGCAATGGAGACCATTGCTTCCTAAGGAGGGAGGATTGATCCATATGGATATCAGTGGCCACCCACCTTTTTCAACTGGCTCAAAATAGTTTTCTGACAATTTACTATTTTTAGCAGTTTTAACTTCTGGGGCCATTTTGAGGGCCTAAATGAAGGTTTTTCGGGATCGATCTCCTCAATGATAGTTGAAAGCATGATTGAGCCCCCAAAATGAATCTCCTCAATGATACCTTTCCAACGGGTTATTACACGCCTAAAACAAAGATCATATGCAAAAGTTACAACCCCAGGAAGTTGATGTACTAACTTACCCAAACGGGGCCCACATGACTTTTGGTGCTTCATCTCCTAGAGTTAGGTTTTTGGATGTCTAGGGTTTTTGACATTCTTTCTTATTGTAAAAAGGCCTTCAGAGCCTCATTGTAACCTTCTTATTGCGAATGCGTGCTGCCGTCACATATCTTCTAAGAGATAAGCCGCCACCATTCCGACAAGCTTGTTTCTGCTGCATTTTATAGTTTCAGCTTTATTTCGTTATTGAATAGAAAACTAGTTTTACTGTATATCTGTTATTTTGTGTTAAGCACATGTTAATAATCTGTATTCATTTCATTCTTCTCATAAAATCTGGATCAATTGGACACCAAGCTCACCAAATCCACAACTTTCCACCCCCAGACAGATGGCCAAAACGAGGTCGTAAATCGAATGATTGTGCATATCCTTCGCATGTATAATTCAAAGCACCCTCGTACATGGGATGAGAGCCTTCCCTATGTCCAACATAGCTACAACCAAGCCCTGCATAGCTCAATCGGCCACAACCCCTTCCAGGTGGGGTTGGGATTCCAACCATTGGGTCCCATAGATGTTGCACTTCCCCTTGCGTCACCTTGATCAAATCATCTCCTACTCCAATTGAAGCTAACAAAGCCACCTGGTTCATTGAGCGAATCCAACACATCCACCAACAGGTTCAGGATATCCTACAAAAGTCCAATGACAAGTACAAACAATGCCATGATAAACATCAGGTGCCACATAAGTTTCAGGAGGGTGACAAAGTTTGGTTGCACTTGAAAAAATAATGCCTTACATGACCCCATCAGAAGCTTCGCCCACTCCATTATGGGCCGTATACCATCACCAAGGCCATGGGGGATAATTCTTTTGAGCTCAAAATTCCTCCTTTCCTTGGCCTGCACCCAGTGTTCATTGTGGATCTCCTTCGCCCTTATTTACCACTATTATTGGACACCTCAGAAGTAGCAGAACAACTGAAACCGACATAGATCAACCTCAACTGCATATAATAGGCATCCAATGATCATATTGTGGACACACAGATCAAGGGCACTCGACAACAAGGTATCCAACTTGATCGAGTCGTCAAAGCAAGGCAACTCCTGCACCAAGGCAAGTAGCTCACTCGGGGCCAAATTCAACAGAAATTTCCTCATCTGATGGGGGACCTCAACGCAATGGAGACCATTGATTCCTAAGGAGGGAGGATTGATCCAGGTGGATATCGGTGGCCACCCACCTTTTCCAACTGGCTAAAAACAATTTTATGGCAATTTTGGTAATTTACTATTTTTAGCAGTTTTCACTTTCGAAGACGTTTTGAGGCCCTAAACGATGTTTTTTTGGGAAAACATGTTTGCAATATGGATTTTCCTACGATATTGCACCTATAGTGAATCTCCTCAACGAAACCTTTCCAAGGGGCTATCATACGCCTAAAACGAAGATCGTATGCACAAGTTATGACCTCGGGAAGTTGATGTATTAACTTACCCAAACGAGGCCCACTTGACTTTTGGAGCTTCATCTCCTAGGGTTAGGTTTTTGGATGTATAGGGTTTTTGACATTCCTGCCTATTGTAAAAATTCCTTTAGATCCTCATTGTAATCATATTCTTGCGAATGAGCGCAACCGTCACATCTCTTCTCAGAGATAAGCCACCACCATTCCAACAAGCTTGTTTCCGCTGCATTTTACAGTTTCAACTTATTTCGTTATTGAATAGAAAACTAGTTTTACTGTATCTCTGTTATTTTGTGTTAAGCACCTGTTAATAATCTTTAGTCATTTCGTTCTGCTCATAAAATCTGGATCACTACTAGTCCACACAGGACCCTCCAGGTAGAATGTCTCATGATGTTTCCTCAAACATCAACACTCCCTCTAGAGTTGGAGGTGACTCCTCCTCTATCTCTGTCCCTCTGACACCGAAGGTAGCTCTTCCTAATTCTATGGCGGTAACTCAATATATGCTCTCTATGGATGTAGTACAACCTCCTCTACTCAGATCTATCACGATAGTTGTGCTACAGTCGGTCTTGATTGGTTGTATCCATGATCACTAGAATTGTCTCTACTCTTTGGCATGGTCTCGTCCTAGGAGGTACATTTCTCCTAGAGACTTCCTGTCTCTGAGCATCATGTCTGACAATGTCTCTCCTTGATATCATGTTGGAAGGTATTTCCCTACATGTCTGCCTCCTATGACCATCATTATGGCTCCTTCTCAGAGCTACTACCCGTGACCTTCCCGGAACAAGAAACAAGAATAACAAAAAGCATCTCCTAGAGGAGATCAATTTATCTTGTGCACAACTATATACATTGACCCTCCGAATGATGTCTTATACTATGAACAACACACATCTATCATATACTGAATGTCATACGGATACCAACACACATCCATCATATACTTGATGTCATACGGCTAACCATGTTGATTTTCTAGTGTTAAATTAAATAAGCACAATTTTCCGCAAGTGGTAACTACTTCCAATCATATATGATATTACTTTAGTAAACACTAGAACATCACTAATTAACTCAGGAAATTTCAACTTCTTAGTCTCTTCCTTAGATCACTTATCCCACGTGCGAGAGAGAAAAAATATGTGTGTCTATTGTTGTGTCTTTCAAATGTCTTTTTATAGTAATATTAGATTGATAAAAAAAGACACGTCTCTTTGAAAATTAAATTTAAAATTAAATTTATTTTTCTTTCTTATAAATAGTTGGAGAATACCATCCACATAGTATTTGACTTTGTTAAATTATTCCTCCATAATTCATGTGATTCTTTGCATAAATATAGGTAGAAGTAAATATGCACTACATTCCTCATTTTTAAGTAATTAGACATTTTTACTAGAAATTACTGCCCGCCATAATTTCTGGAATTCTTTCTATAATTTAGGTAGGAGTAAAAAGTAAATATGTTGTACATAGAGATTGTAACAACCCCATAAATTTAACACTCCCAACATTTTACTCTACTCTCATTTTCCTAGGCCCTCCTATGAAGGAGTCAAGCCTAATGCTACTCTGATACCATGTTGTTTTTCTTCATATGAGATATGATCGATATATTATTACAATGATGAGTGTTCCATATATAGGGAACATATGGTGACCATCCATGAAAGGATGTGTCCCTTGGATAATCAATAACTATTTATTATTATCATTTACTTTTTATCTATAGTATTTAATAATCAATAATTATATTATTAATTATTAATCTAAGAGAATGTCTTCCTGATGTTGTCCAAACATCAACAGATTCTACCCACTGTCACCTTAGATAAACCCTCCCCTCACTTTAGTGAAGGAGAAATCCTACACAAGGGGGGAAATCTCGGGTGACCCTAGAGGGAAATGAGATGGAAAGTGAGGTTATGAAAGATGATGCCCCTATAGGTCAAACTACTAAGTGGAAAATGGCTTGGGAACGAGTCTTGGAGATAGTCAATGGTTTCCAAGTGCTTGAGTACTTGCGGAAGATAGTTGTACCTGCTCGAGACACAATAAAAGACAAGTATACAAGCTAAGATATCCAATGGACAAACAAGTGAAGCTTGCTGTCCTATATAGCAACAATAAACAATGATACAAATCAACAAGTTAATGATAATCAAAGCTGCGAAATAAGTGACTGAAAGTCTAGTTAAAGATGCAAGAGATAAACTAGTAATGACTAGTATAACTCAAGTAAGATAGATCAAGACTTTAGCAACAATATAGGGCTATTAAAAAATGTTATTGCAGAGATATTATAATAGCCTTATGGCTGTAGAAAAATATTGTTACAACAGAAAATTCCAACCACCAAAAATTACAAGCATACCACCCAAAAGATGCTAAATGACAAGTAGATTATTATGGCAGCTTTCTAGCAAATTCCGACAATTGAAAAGAGAGAAAAAGTGAAAGTTTGAGAGAAATTTGCTGCAGCCCTAATGACTATAGCTTTAATGTTATAACAACAATAGTATATCCTTGGTCAAAGAGGACACCCTAGTGGCTCAAGCAAGCTAGTAGAGCATAGAATTGATTCCACTTCAAACAACTTGGAAATATCATAAATCACGTTACCCAATGCAAGCAATTTATTTCTCCAATGCAAATTTTGTATTAGTGCCTTTAATATATTGGGTAAATGGAGTCTTGGATGTGAGAGTTAGACCCACAATATCCCTAGGGGTGTAATCCCTTTTACTTCCTAGAGCATGCAAATCAAACTAAGATAAATCTAGGAGGGTGTACACCCTTGTACTCCTCCTAACAACCTTGCCAAAAATGATTTATCAACCAAAAAATGAGATGAAAATTGGTGGAGGGTGTATGCACTTATACTCCTCCTAGGGTTTCAAACAAGAATAACATGGAACAAAAAGAAAATACCAATTAATGAAGAAATTTCCTTACCAATTCCATAAGATGCAAGATCAAACCCTAGTTTACCAAACCATATCTATCCATAAGCAAGAGAAGAAGCCTCCAAGAGGTAAGCACCACCTTAGCTCCATAATATACCAAGAGAAATCACCAAAAGACAAGAGAGAGATATCCAAATTGCCCAAAGAGGGTGAAAATTTCAGCCAAGTATCCTTCTCACAATGGGAGAGTTATGTCTCAAATGAAATGATTTTAATCTTTATTTATACCAAACCTCTAAGACAAAGTTTGTCCACTTAATAAGGGTAAACCACAAAATAAGGAGATATTTTCCTTTATTTCCCCCCTTTACAAAATTTAAATTTAACTTGCACATAAGAAAACCCTAAAACATGACATCATCCCCTTGAGGGGTAACGTTTTGTCACTTTGACCAATAACATAGTTACCGACTTAATGAGAACTATGACCTCAAAATGAGAACTTTGGCCCAAAAAACCCATAGTTTTGCATAAAAAAGATCAAAATCAACCCCCAAATCAAAAAGTGGTGCTACTGGTAGCACCATTTTTTTAAACGGGGTCAAAATTACAACATTTTTCAGACATGACCTTCAAAACTCAGACACTAACTTCGAAAAACATTAAAATCAACACCTAAAAAAAATATGTTTTTGATTTTTTTTTTCTTTTCAAAACGTTAAATTTTGAGATCATTTGAAATCGTATTTTTATCACTTGGTGCCATTAAAACAAAAACCTCAAAATCAACCATCAAATTGAAAAGTATTGCTACATATAACACCCATTCTAAAATTGGGGTATGAAAATGACACATTTTTATAATGTGGTAAAAGAACTCATCATTACTGTAAACAAAATCATAAAATCAACCCTTAAATGTTTACTTTTTAAATCTTATTATCACGCAAAGCACAAGGTAATACATAATTTCATGAAAATATCACAATATACTTTAAAAATTCAACGTCATTTTTTAATAATTTTTTTACTTATAATAATAAAAAAGTAAATACAAGTTACATTGAATGAAACATAAGTAATTTCTTAAAAGTATTGTTATATTGTC
Source organism: Picea engelmannii (assembly GCA_009831015.1). Taxonomy (NCBI): domain Eukaryota; kingdom Viridiplantae; phylum Streptophyta; class Pinopsida; order Pinales; family Pinaceae; genus Picea; species Picea engelmannii. Next base: position 319,215 of record ML783021.1, read on the forward strand.
CATATTCAAAACACATGAGCTAAGAAATTTATTATATTATCCATAATAAAAAACATATCATTCATTAAACATAACAAAAGATTCATAACTTCATGTAAGATCATATGTAAGTTCAATGCTCATTTCTAGTTACCATACGCACATCATATGGATGAAAAATGCATAAAATGTTTCATACACTTATTCAGATTGACTCATGGTTTCTGAAATACCATCAGAGTCTACATTGTCTTCAGATGAATGTTTGGATGACGATGTAGATGATCCATACTCTTCTCTATTGTCGATGAATTCACCATCTGAGTCTACATGCATGCCCACCATTTTAGATGTCAAATGCCTTTTAGATCTATGACTAGGTTCAACAGAATCCCATCTTGCATTTATTTCTTGTGACAACAACCTCTTGATAATCTCTGTTGTCTTGGAGCGAAGAGTTGCTCTCTTTGTCAAGTTGAAGTCATAAACAAGTATGTCAACATCATCTAATTTTAAGAGGTCAGTGCGATGACAAGTTGTATTTTGACCCTTTCTTTTTCTCTTTATATTGACATGTTTCTCAACCACCATCTATGGCTTGTACACACCATTGAATGGGTGTGTACTTGTTGCATACTAATGCACTTCAATTGCAATAAAATCATTATTTTCTTTCTTAATCTTTATAACCTTTCCTATCCAGAATGGATAACCATGTGGATCTTCGGTCGCTAAAACTGCAATCATGCTACCCTCCTTAATATCTTGTATTGAACCCTTGTAAAGGTATTCCATGGCTTCACATTGTACACATGACCTTCACGAACCAATATACATTTCTCTTTCCTCTGCTTGTGTAAACTCAATAACACTTTGTGATTCTTGTTGAACTTTAACATTGTTTGTTTCTTCAGATTCGTTTGGCATATTTTGTGTCCAATGAAATGGAGTCCTCAACATTGTATCTTCATTTTTTGAGCTTGAAATTATGTCACTTTGACTATTGAAAAAAGACTCCCACCAAACAGAATCAACAACATCAAAGTACTCATATGTATCCTTAATGGACTTTTTAATTTCTAACAGGCATTCATAATAATATACATCTCTATTATGCCTCCGTGCATTATGAATTTCAACAACTGATTGTAAAAGTAATAACTTTGATGAAAAAATAGAATGGTCTAGAATGAAATTCAAAAATGATAAACCTGATGAAGGCCCCCATTCTGTAGTAGTTGAATACTGCTTGCCCCATATAAGTGTTTTCCCATCAATGCTTTTGAAACAAAATTGATGTTGGAAGATAATGTCATTAAGCTGCTCAATACATTTTTCTTCACGATGCGATCCTTGAATAAATCTTCGCATGTCAACAATTTCTTCTAATATATGAAAAACAGGCTCTGGAATGTATGCTTTTTTGATACATTCAATCAATGATGGTAGACTTCCAACATTTTCCCTCTTCAATGTTACTGGAAAATGACTGAACATTTGATCAATATGATCATGAGTGTGTCCAACAAGAAGGAGACCAACTTTCACCTTTTGAAAGATTCCCATTTCAACAAGCATGCTTAGATATCCAAACACAATTTGATTTTTATTTTCACGACTAGTGTTTTCCAACTGTAGATAGAGAACTTGAGGAATATTTCTAGACCAGTGAACATGATGAATTATGGTGATGGTCAGATTTGCATCATTATTAATATTTGGAGCCGTGAAGTAAACCCTTGGACACATTTTTCCATTGAAAACTATACAACCAACCAAATGAAACTGAATGAAATTCTCTTCCTATAAATTTTTGGGTGTACGGACAAAATGTGGTAGAAGTATTTTCTCCTGGTCCATGCCATCAATTATCATACCTAAATATTTGTTTGGAGCATCATAACACTTCTTTCGATGTTTTTAAAACTTTTTTCTTTCACTTGATTATTGATTCCGATGTTCTTGAAGTGCCTTGACTATGGAATCTACACATGACATAAAACAAAAATATTGATCGTATGTTTTCATAGTTGATAACTATTCAATTTAAAAAAACCAAAATAGTAAATAGATACCTCTTTTTTCCCCTTTAGATTTATCTCTTCTTGATTTAAGAGTAGCACATATACTACAAATCCCCATCCTTGACTTCTTATGAATACATACATTGTTGAATTGTTTCTTCCATATTCTTGTAAAATATGCATATGTAATAAAATTACCATTTCCTTCAACATCTTCAGCATATCCTTTGTACAAGTTGTAGATTTCTCTCCTTAAAAAATTATCTGGAATATGTATTGTGTCTCTATCTGGCATACACTCTGCATGTTTGGAAAATAAATCACGCATCCATGACAATGTAGTGTTTGTGAATGGCCCACTCTCTTATCCATGATGTACCTTTGAATAAAATGATGGATCTTTTTCCAACCTTGTATGGATTCTTGATAGACGAAGATTATGAATTGAGTGAATTTATTTGAAAGCCTGTCTGTAAAGTAAAATATTCCTAATGCGATAATCATATCCTGTATTGGTGGATATCATGCACCCCATCAAATATGAATTTTTCATGCTCTTATTCATTGACAAATATGTCTTTCTTTTATTCAAGGCATACATGTAGTCCATGCTTTTCAAACAATTCCTCTGACAACATTCACTTGAAATCAATTCACTTATGGAAATTGATTTAGTGAGAAATTCTTTCCTAGACTTTGTATAACTAGAATGATTTGGATTGATATAAAAAGGTATAATCCTGGTCCTAGACACAATATTTCTTTGCAATGTCTCCACTATTTCATCATCCTCACTAGAAGGATTTTCCTTATCACCACAAGGAGTATCAAGCAAAACATTGTTAGGAGACTGAACTAGAGAATGTCGATCACCCTCATTTGTTGCAGTTGAATGATTGAGAACATCATTATCAACATAATCATTTGGAGGAAAATCATCATCAACATTGTGTCCACCATTGACATAATCATCTTCATTGTTTTCAAAACCCTCACTTGAGTGAAAATTCTCACCATCTTGCTTACTGCCTTGAAAACTTTCATCAGTATCTTGAAAATCCTCACTTGGAGGAAAATCAACATCGAAATTGTTGCTTTTTAATTTATCACTTGGGAAAGAGTGGCCACGAATGAAGTAATCATCTTCACTACTTTGAAAATCGGCACTTGAGAGATATTCTTCATCATCCTCATTATGGGCTTGAAAATCCTCACTTGGAGGAAAATATTCATTATCCTCATCGGTACCTTGAAAATCCTCTCTTGGAGGGAAATCATCAACACCAACATTGCTTCTTTTAAATTCTTCATTCGAGAAAGACTGTCCAGCATTTCCATAATCGTCATCATTACTTTTTAAATCCCCACTTGGAGGAAATTCTTCTTCATCATCATTCGTTCCTTGGAAATATTCACTTGGAGGAAACTCTTCATCAATACCTTCAAAATCCTCACTTGGAGGAAATTCATAATCACCAACATTGATGTCTTTAAATTCCCCACTCGGGAAAAAGTGTCCACCATTGTCATAATCATCTTCAATGCTTTTAAAATT
>ML783021.1:331299-350106 GCA_009831015.1 Picea engelmannii
TCTAACATTGTCTTGTAGGTACACAACACTTTGGAAACCTCCCTTCCCCAACAAGACTCTTTTGCAAGCCTCTTTCCACTTCCAAACCTGACCTATAGGGTTTTCATTGGTCATTCTATCACTTTCCATATAAATCCCCTTACTATCACCAAGATTCCCCCTTTGGGGTGACTTATCATCACTAAAGCGAGGGCATTATCTACCTAAGGTGACAATGGGTAGTTACTCCCGTAGTTGTCCCACTATTGTGGATTGGGTCGGGATTTGCCCAACCTACATTTTGTGCGATAACATAGAGAACCACAATACCAAAAATGATACATTTGTTGATAGAAAGCAATGTTCACTTGCCTCTTCAAGGGGTAACCTCCAACAGAGCAGTGCTCTATTACAATAATTCTCAAGACAAGGATTTCTCATACCTCCTACTCTTATTTATACTAATTCTATCTTCTAAAGAACATTCTAGAAGAAGATCTTTCTAGAAGCGAAAGATTTTATTAGGTCTTCTTACACTAATTGGTTCACATTTATTCAATAGGTTTTATTAACTAATGTCAGCCTTTATTACATGGAAAATGTATTATTCTACCTATGTGAGGGGTTAGGGAGGTTAGGTCCCTAACAATTTCTTGGTCAAGTCTTCACCTAAGAAATTCAACAACACCGAATCTGCAAGACATAGATGCATCATACTCATAGCCCTTCTTTCGATTTTCTCCCATTCTTCCCTTGACATACCTATCGGAATGGTACCAGGACAGATTGTTTCCCATTTTTCTTGACCTACAAGGAGATCTTCAATTTTAAGCTTCGAAACCTCAAAATTCTGGCCATTGATTTTTTGATCTCTATCCTTGAACTAGTTGCCATTATTTCAAGTACAACTTTAAAGATCTCTGACTTACAACTCTTACTAGACCTAGGGTTTAGCTAAGATTCAAGATTGTCAATCTAAACTATGATACCACATGTTAGGAAATATTTTTCCATGCTAAACCTAAATAGAAGAGAGGAAGACAGATTTATATAAGAAATTAAATGTCAAATCAATCACACAATACACATATATTTTACCCTGGAAACCCAAACGGGAAAACCAACATTCCTTGAGTGTCTTGCTCTCTTTTTGTCTTATTAATTCAGAATAAAGGGTTACATGACTAACTTTGGTCTACACCTAAGACACAATTTCCATCATACCCTCTTTCTTACACATGAATAACCCCGTAGCCAATTCGGCTTACATCTGCATGACCAACAACCTTCTGCTAAAGATAAGCATGAAGATCAACTACAATATCAACTTAATACATTACAACATGCCTTCTTTATAGACTTTAAAATAGACAAAACCCTAAAGAATGGCGCCCAAAAACGATTATAGATCCACGTAGATCATTGGTTACAAATCCCACGAATCTCAAGATTCTGTTACAATTGACTACCGGTCGAATTACTGATTGACCTTCATTTGGTCTTCAGTTGGTTCCCACATGTCCTTTTGATGGCTTCTCCACTTGCAGTCAATTACTTCAACTTTGACTTTTCTTGGTCGATGCTTTAACCTTCGACTTTCACCACAAAGATTATAACAACCCAACACATGGGAGTTCAACAAGCTCTCAATTTTCTTAGAAATGATATGTCAAATTTTAAATTTTTATGAAGTTTGGGCAACCGAGAACCTTTAATGCAATTTAAAACTTTGAAAAATACATAAAATAAAGAAGTGTGAAAAAAAATAACAGTTTTGGATTGCAATTATAATTTATATTTCTTTGGAAAAGACTATAAAAAATAAAAAAAATTAAAAGAGTTCATTTTGTAAAAAAAAATTCTATGATAACAATTAGAAAAAGGAGTTTGCTAGTAGCTAAGCATTTGTGAATAAGGAGTTTGCTAGTAGCTAAGCATGTGTGAATTAAAAAAAAACAAAACTAGTGGATCAAATAAGAAGAATAGATTAGAAAAAAAAACTTAGTTTGTTCACTTATCAATTGGATTAAATAAGAAGAATAGATTAGAAAAAAAAACTTAGTTTATTCACTTATCAATTTTTTTTTATCTATAATGTAATTTTATTTAAATTTATTATAAAATTCATACAAATGTATTTAGAAATATTAAAAAATTTATAAATTTAAGTAATACATTTTATTTTTTTATTTGTGAACAATTTTTTTTTTTTTAATCTGACTTTCATTCTTTTCAGAAAAATTGAAAGCTATTTAAAACCAAACATTGACATGAAGAACCATCATACCCAGGAAAAATAAGCACCCAACTATAAAGCAGAGTCCACACCAAAACATGCAGCATTTATTAATAAACACTGCATAAAGAAGCATTTAATGTTATATAAAATATATACATGATTGGATTTAAAGTTAAGTTGGGAGTTGTCTAACTGTTTTATGTTTTGGATTTTTTCCGAGGAATCCATTAACATAAATATGCAAGAAATCACATTTTCAATTATTTAAATTGCATTTTTAAATGTAAAAATAAATTCAATTTGTTGAAATAATTTTGAAGCCCTTCCATTATATATATAAATAACCATTCAATTCTGTAAATTCAAATATTTCTCACCTAATTTCAAACAAATATTACTAAAAATTAAAAAAAAAAACCAAAACTTATAACGTTTAAACTATAAAGTTACGTTGTATCAACCTATTAAGTTCGACTCTATTATGACCATAATTTCATAGCATAAAAGACTTAGGTAGTGGCACGGACCATAATTTGGTACTATAGAAGACTTTCGTGATCCGCACCCATGCTTTAATGTGTCAAGAATCAGAGCATACGACAAAAATGAAAGCTGCGAAGCGGCGCGTATATTGATTTATATTGATTTCTATAATTAGGTAAGTCCACAAAGTTTGATCTAGGTAAGTTCTGACAAATTATATATTGATTTCTATATAATTAGGTAAGTCCATAAAGTTTGATCTAGGTAAGTTCTCACAAATTATATGTGATTGATGGAGGGATTTTTTATTTTTATTTTATCTTTTATCTTTATGCGTTCATTTGACCACTTTCTAATCATTTTGGATGATAATCTTTTAATTCGAGGATAGTTATGCATGTTATATATCTTAAAAAATAATATATTTTTTTTCAATTTAATAATAAAAAAATATATAATTTGAATAAATTTTAATTAATAACAATATAATTTTATATTTAAGATAAATATTATTTAAATTTTTTTATCAAAAGTATACATATTTTATTTCTCTTTGGATTTATATTGATGTACATATAATTCAAACAGTGTTACTAATAATTCATTTATGTGAAAGAAATTGAAAAAAAACTTATTGATATTACTTGCATCTTATTATAGATATTCTGTCAGAATAGACATATTTCATGTAGGTATTAATAAAACTTGTATGGTTTATAGTTTTTTTTTCCAGATTATTTGGGTAAACTCTAAATTTTTTAGGAGACAACATTGATTAATAATAAAGATTGAAATTATTATAATACTATAATTACAAACTTAACATGTCATTTGTAGAACTTGAAAATTATTCCTTTTAATCACCTAAACTAAACCCAAAATATGACTACACCCATTACATAATTGATTTATGTACATTTATATAAAAATATAGTAGAAAAATTCCTTTCCCTTCATAAATCTATACATGTAAATACATTAATATTTATAATAAAATAATAGTATATATCATAATCATTTTTAACCATCTATATAATTATAAATCAATATTTATGATAAAATAATAATATATATCATAACCATTTTTAACAACCTGTATAATTATAAATCATTATTTATGATAAAATAAAAGGCTATACATAAATTTTTAACCAATTATATAAAGTGATAGAAAAAAGTGTATAATAATAAATTAGTTATTTCATTGTTGAATTTACATTATTATTATTAATTTTATTTTTTATTTTATAGTTTAATGATATAGAATTTAAATAGTAGATAAGTTAATTAATGTTGAGAGTGTTTTTAGATAAACATTGTGTATTTGGTTTTAAAACGTCCAACCTTTCACTCTATTTATCATGGGGGACAACAAAAAAAACTCAATATTTTGAGTTTTTTTTTAGCTGAAATGCCTTTTCTAAATGTTGAAAGTCAAAAAATTAATTAATGTTAATAAACAATTCATTTAATAAATATCAAAACATTAAATCTATTCAGATTTTTAAATATCAAAATTTTTATAATTACAACTAAATAATTTTTAATATTTAAAAAACTTTATAGGTTAATAAGTTAATAACAATAGCACAACCGTTAATAAGTTAATAAGTTAACTCGCTGCTGAGAACGCCGAAAGGTATTGGCTGAGAACGTGTGTCCCAATATAAAACGTTTGTGGTAATTCGTTTGTGGTAATCTGAACGCATGACAATTACATATCCTTACAGCAATTTTTTAATGTGATTAGGTAAATGTTAAAAAGTAAACATGTTAACGGATGACTTGATAAATGCAAGAAAGTTATGAACAATAAATCTGACCCATTGATTTTGGAGGACGACTAAGAATATGCCAGCATTTTCAATGCATAGCCATCAGATTAGGGTTTGTTAAATAAGGTTAAAAGATCATTAATTGTGCCCATTATCAATAGGTGTACACCTTTGAGCATAATTATAATATGTGATTATAAAAATTCAAAAAAATGTGATTATAAAGATTTAGAAAATACGAGGCCTTATCTTCTCGCTGGTAGAATACGAGGCCTTGCTGAGCACTCCAATGAATTAATCTTATCGACCATATGACATTTCCAGAGGACCCAATTTGTCTGTTTCCCGTAACGTAAAACGCTGTAGCCTCTGAACCTGTTGCAGACGGCGCTGCAGCAGTTCTAACGCAACAAAACGCCACAATTTTCAAAGGAGCTTCCTTCCCACCATTTTGGAAGCAATTTTCACAGCCAACCTGCAAGTTCAAAGGAGCTTCCTTCCCACCATTTTGGAAGCCATTTTATTGCAGTACCACTCATTGCAAGTGATCTTGTAGTCGTAAGTATCTGGTTACAATACATTGTAATAACAGCTGCTGCACGTTGTTATTTGCATTTCTTTTCAGTGTCTGCTATAATGGTTTGGTTGTGTAATTCCAATTCTACCAGGATTTATTGAGTCTTTCTGCCTCTAAATTCATTCAGAGGATGTACAAATTGCCTGTTTTTAAAATTATTCATAGACTCTAATGGAAACAATGCAGGGAAGCAGGTCGAATGGCAGCCAGCAAACCAGGATCTCAACATTATCATGAGCAGGTATTTTCCATGTGCCCAAGATTTTTTCTATGCCATTCATTGCAGAGCACACAGAGATGTGTGTGGAGGTGGACATGGATATGAATGATGCCCATGTGGGGATACTCTCTAAATCCTGAATCTGCGCATGCAGGCTTACTCCTTGTGGTCATAACCTTTAAAAGGTAATAAAATGGTATTATATGACACTTTCTTTTGGTATTGGTTAAACGTTTTATCTTTTGGGTTTTTTTGGTTGCGACCATGTAAATTTGGACAAAATTGCTATTTTTTGTTGTTTAAATTGGATTTTTGAATGCATAAATAGATTCAGCCTGTTGAAAAACCCATGAAACACTCAGATTATACAAACTTAGTCACTCAAATCTGCAGATCTAACCATTCATCACCAGATTTCAGGCAAAATCAAATGAAAAAAATTACCAAAAAACAATCAAAAGGTAAAATTGCCAATTAACTTACAAAAATATTGCTAACCAAAATTAATCAGCTTTTCAAAATCAAATTGTTACCTCAATCACCAAAGTAAGCTTGATAATTTTGGCCTCTTCTTGTGTTTCGTTGGGATTTCAAAAGATGATCCAGTCTTCAACCTTGTGAAACCTAAATTGTATTTTTAAACGGTTATTTGCTTAATTCCCTTCCATTGGTATGTAATCTTGCTTTTATATTATAAAAATACATTGTGATGATGTTTTACTAACATAAAGTATTAGTGTGTAAAAGTCATGATGCACGGGATTGTCAAAGTAAGCATAGAGTTAAAATATAGTTTTATGATAGTTAATTATATTTTTAAATCAATAAAATTTTAGAGAAAAGAAAAATATAGACATCACGAATCCATCATGTTTATGTTCTGGCAACTTTTAGATAGTTTTGTGCAGGTTTTATGAGGGTAGGTCAATCCATTGTTTATGTATTTTTTAAATGCAAAAAATGAGATGCAATTAATCTAATATGTAGAAATGAATGATGTTTAGGTCAATTAACAAAACTAATGAGATAAATATAGCATCAAATATTTTACTAAAATTCCAATCATGTTAAGGGGTTTGACCCAGACACTCAAGTGATTTTGATGGCTTAGAAACCCTTGGGTCATAGTTTCTTAGACCACAGTGACAAACAAACTATCAAACCAAAAAAAAGGTTACTTAAGAAAACAAAATCAATACTTTAAATAACCAACTATATTATAGGAAGTTTGGTAATGATAGGCTACTTAAGAAAAAATATGCCTAAAGGTTAAAAGGCCATAAATTTAATAGATTCTCTTTCATTGGGGATAATCCTCGGTGATTTCACAAGATCATTCAACCCTATCAACAATTTCAGCAGAAGCATGTGGAGCCATTTTTAGAAATGTATTAACAACCCATGGCTCCTCTCCATAACCCTCTATGTAATCATTCATTTAGCCTTATGAGACCATTATGTGTTATGTCAAAGAAGACAATAGATTTTTTTTTCTAGAGTTAAATTTGATGGTGAAGGGAAAATCCCTACATTTATGTCAATGTTTCATGGAAACCTGCACACGAGACCTAGCTAAAGCAAGTACAAACAAAGTTTATCAAGAAAAGGCGAGAGATTCAGTATGGAAGAATGAAAAAATATATTCACACTACTCCAATGAGCTGATCAATCTGAATACAATGAATGAGCTCATATAGGAAAGGACATTCCATAATTAAGAAAAATGAACAAGCAGTGAGATTTTCTTAGGAATGCATGCATAATAGTGATGATCTAAAATAGAACTAGCTCCAATTAACTAATAGTGAACTAGTGAGTCGAAAATATAAATATTTCCAACACCCCCCTGAACATCACTATTTGAACATCACTATGGAGTAATGAAAAATGGGTCCTGACAACTAGGCCATATTAGGTGCTCATGTACAATGAAACTAATGAATACTGAATAAAAAATGAGGAAAGAGGGAAAACCACGTGGGAACAAAACCCCTCCTCAAAAGACAATGCATCAAAAGAAGAAAAAGAAAACTACTAGGAAATGGTGTTCTTCACTCGAAGACGATCCCTCAAAGTTTGAAACTCCATCCCTGTGAAGGTCTTGATGAAGATGTCAACAGTCTATTTAGAGGAAGGACATAATTGTAGATCAATGATCTTGTCATGTACTAGATCTCTGATGAAATGCATGTGGACCTCAATGTGTTTGGTTTGTTGTCGATGTATTGGATCGATGCAAAATCTCAGTGTACTATTATTGTCACACCATATGACAGTCAAACAGTGAAACTGGATACCAAGCTCGATAAGGAAGTGTTGAAGCCAAAGTGCCTGAATGACCCAGTTGACTGCTCCTCTGTACTTGGCCTCTTTGGAAGATAAAGCAATGGATGACTGCTTCTTACTTGACCAACAAATAAGGCCTGACCCCAAACTGAGAGTGTACCCGGAACTGGACTTGCAATCTGTGGCATTGTCAGTCCAATATGAATCTGTGAAGCCTATGAGATTCAATGCAACACCAACTGCATAGTGAATCCCATAACTCATGGTGCCCTGAACATATATGAGGATGTGCTTGGCAGCCTTCCATTGCAGATCATGGGGTTCCTACATGTATCTGGAAACTAGTCCTACTGCATATGAGATACCTTGAAGGGTGTGGGTGAGATACAAAAGACTCCCCACCAACCGTCGATACAAAGTGCTATCCACTAATGGTGTATCCTCGCCATCCTCAAGTCTGATCCCAGATAAGAAGGGTGTAGGTGCAGACTTATAGTCTGTCATGTCGAATCTATCCAGAAGATCCCTGACATACTTAGCCCAGGAAATTTTGATTCCAAAATCATCCTGACTAATCTCAAGACCAAGAAAGAAATGAAGTGGACCATGTCCGTCATAGAGAACCCGTCGTGCAAAATATCTTTGACCACATCAATGGATGAAGCATAGCTACCAGTGATCAAAAGTTCATCAACATAAAGTACTGAAATCATCAAAGCATCAGTAGTCCTCAACATGTAAACATTGCAATCCAATTTACATCTAAAAAAACCATGTGAAAGTAGATAACAATCCATCTTTTCATAACATGATCTAGGTGTCTACTTGAGTCCATAGAGTGACTTCTTCAATCTGCATACTAAATATGAGTTCTGAATGAACCCCAATGGCTGCTCCATGTAAATCTCCTCTTAAATATCACCGCGAAGAAAATCATTCTTCACATCCACATAGTGAAATTCCCATCCTTTGGCTGTTGCAATGGCTAGAACCAAGTGAATGGAGTCCATATTTTCTATATGAACAAAGGTATCATCATAATCTATCCCATCAATCTGTTGAAATCCTTTTGTAACTAATATTTTCTTGTACTTGCTCACCTGACCATTTGTTTCTCTCTTGGTCCTATACACCCATTGGCATCTGACAAGTTTCCTCCCTGGTGGAAGTGGAACAAGATCCCAAGTCTGATTCTCTAGGAGTGAGTCATACTCCTCCTGCATGGCTGCTTCCCATAATGGATTTCCCACATCCTCACTGTAGGATTGTAGATCAAAAGATTTAACCATATAACAATGCATGGGCATCACTGGTTTAGAAGATAAAAGTACATGAGAAGGCTCCTCATGATAAGATTGAGTCCTCCTTGAATCCAATGGATACCTTGCAAGGTCGCCTGCTTCCTGAAGTGTGGATTGTGCCCACTTAGGCATCTGCTGAAGCTACAACATTGGCTCCTCATTTGGATGTACTACCTTCTCAAATCCTTGTATAGAATCCTATGAATATGAGTCTGAATATGTAGCATCTGAGTGTATGGAATCATCATCTCTGATGTTTATAACTGATGGAAGCACAAGAGTATCTGCATGTTTCACTGGTGGTGCATGCAAAGGCCTCTCCGCAAACTGAACATTGCGCTCAATGATGAGAAGACATGCAAAGGGATCAATCAACTTATACCCCTTCACATCATTTGGATATCCCACAAAGATGCAAGGTGTGCTATGTGGATCTAATGCTTTCCTCTTTTCAAAAGGAATATGGACCCATGCACGAGATCCAAAGATGCGAAAGTTTGTGACATCTAGTTTGTCACTTTTTCAAGCCTCAAAAGGTGTCATGTCCTCAAAAAATCTATGAGGAGATCTGTTATGTATGTAAGCAACACAGTTAAGTGCCTCAACCCAAAGATTGGAAGGAAGAGACCTCGCATGCAACATGCAACTGGTCATCTCCTTGAGAGATATGTTCTTCCTTTCAACAACTCCATTCTATTGTGGAGTGTATGGAAGTGTATGTTGCAACTAGATACCAGCCTTACAACAAAGATTTTGAACATCTTTGTTGATATACTGACCCCCATTGTTTGTACAACGGATCTTAATCTTCTTCCCAGTTTGTGTCTCTACTAGAGTTTTAAAGTCTTTGAGATGCTAAAAAACTTTAGACTTTTTCCTGAGAAAATAAACCCAAGTATAGAGTGAGTAATCATCAATAAATGTAAGGACATACATTGCTTTGTTGATAGACGGATGTGGAAATGGACCCATGAGATCACTGTGAACAAACTCTAAGGAAGAGGAGGCTCTCCTTTCCTTCCCCTTTTCAAACTTCTCTCCAGGATGCTTGCCAAGAATGCATCCTTCACAAACCCCTTCAGAAAAGTGAATGTTTGGCAAGCCTTTGACCATTCCTTGCTTGGAAATTCGTTACATGTACCTAAAGTTTAAATGACTAAATCTCTCATGCCATACTGTACTACTATCATCAACACGCATTAGTAGAACATAGTTACCAACTTAGCGAGAACTCTGCAGAGTTCTCGTTTTTTCAACGTGACAATTTTTACCCCTAAATCAAAAAGTGGTGCTACCGGTAGCACCCTTTTTTTATAGTGGTTAAAATTCAGACCCATTCAGACCCGTTGCTTTGACAATTGATGTCATTGTAAAAAAGACTTTAAAATTGACCCTTGAATCGAAAACTCATGCTACCAGTAGCACCCAGTTTTTTTTTTGGAGTTACAATTACCATCATCGATAAACTACTCAAAATTGGCTCCTAAATCATTGCTTACAAAATATTTTTATATATTTTTTAAAATTTACATTAAAAAAACAGAAATTAGAAAAAAAAGAAATCCATATTTTTTTTAAAAGTAAAACAAAAAAAAATCATTTTTAAAAGAAAAATGGTAAATAATTTTTTTCAAAGAAAAAATAAAAACTAAAAAAACTATGAAAAACAAAACTAATTTTTTTTATTTTCTAACTTACAAATATAAAAGAATTAAACTAAAAAGGAAAGGAAAACCCCCAAAATTAAAATATATATGAAAAACTAAGGAAAATAAAAATAAATTAAAAAAACCAAATTTATTTAAAAAAAAAACAAAACTAAAAGATGTAAATAAATTTAAAAAAATAAAAACCTTATTAAAAAAACTAAAAGAAAACAAATACAAATTTAAAAAAAAATTAAACCAAAAAATTAAAAATATATATAATTTAAAAAAAAAAATTGAAATATAAATTTTAATAAAAAAATAAAAATAAAAATTAAAAAACACTTTTAAAACTAAAAATATTTAAAAAAATTAAAAAAACACATTAAAAAGTAAAAATGAAATGTTGAAAAAAAACTAAAAAAAACTTCAATTATAAAATTAGATTAAAAATAAATAAATCAAAAAGTTATTTTTATTCACATGGGAGGTCGTGGGTATCGTGGGGGGCGATGTCGAGCATCGCCTCGCCTGACACCCACGACGCCCAAACAAAACACCTACGCGTCCAAACAAAATGTGTGTTTTTAAATACTAGACATCGAGCCTTTAACATCAATCATTGGACATCAACGACAACATAATACAACACATGCTAGGGTATCTATTGTAAAAATTTAAAATAAAAGAAAGGTTTCAATCTACAGTCCTTTTCCTTAAGGAGTTAATGCAAATAATAAGTAAAATTTTAATGTAGAGAAATTATTTTAAACAGGCTCATCTTGGCCTTGTCATATTAGTCCCATGATTGAGGCCTAGCGCATTTAGGCCTAGCGTTTTAGCCTTCTCTGATACCACTTTGTAACACACCCAACCCCCTAAGTACCTTTTAAGGGATGGGGTATTGATTTTTTCTTTTTCTTTTTAGACATCTTGAGGCCTATTCTAGAGGGCACAAACACCTCCTTCTCATCAATAACTTTCTAACGATTTTAAGTTTGCTTAAAACTAAGATCTAGATAAAAAAAATTGGCTTCCCAAAGTTCTTGGACCTCCATGGGCCCAAGGCCACCTTACTACCACATGGCATCCACATGGTATCTTAATACTCGTTCCATCTGATGTAGCATCTACCATCGGGCACACTAAGTTCATGTGCCAAATCCCTTGATCTATATTCGTTGTCATCGAGGTTTTACTCCCACAGAGCCTCAAACACCCCAACACTAAAAGTTCTGACAACAATCCATTAATAGAACCCATCTTAGATCAATGGTCCTCATGACGATCATCCAACAACCCTAAATGAGTCGGTGAATCTAGCTTGTGTGACATTTAACTCTCCTTCGATATGATGTTTCTTGATATGATAGTCGAGATTGAATCTTCACCTTGTGCCGACCAAGGGTTTAGATATTTCCTCCTTTCGCGATCGTCAGTGTTTCATAAGAAATCCTAACAGGTTCCCCCTTGAACCCCAACGATATTTCGCCTAGATCAATGGTTCAGATCCATTGGCTCACATATCCAACGATCAGAAAATCAAACCAAGACCCAAAGGACCTCCTCGCCCAAAGGGCCCACTTTTCCTTGTTGACCAATTATGTAGTGACATATGTCACTACTCCACCACACTAGTTGTCATGCTGACACCCTCACCTCATCACAACATTAATCTCTCTTAGACGGGTATTAAGGAAATTAATGGTGGTGATCTCTCTCGCCTATTGGCAGATTGATGACTCCCCTCAAGTTGTCGAAGATTGAGTCATCGTCGACATTTTTGGCCAACACACGGACTTGAAAACCCTTTAAAGTCCAATGAATGGTCGAATTTTGACCATGTCCAGATCTAACCACCCAACTCACAATCTACACTATAAATATTTTTTGGTCCTCTGGGGACCACTCCTATCTCTTAAACCATTCCACTTGTGACATGCATCACCCCTAAGGACATGCTAGTTTCCACCTATCCTGACACCTGTCCCTGCCACTGCCTACCACCTGGGGTGACTCGTGGCATACATAACTCAACACGAGGTTCTATTTCGATAAACGTGAGTCACCTTGACATGTGGCATCATCTCTGTTGGAAAAGTGGCACCATTGCCACCTGACACGTGTCATTCCTCTTCCTATAGATTCTCTCTTAAAGGAGCCAAGTCATCATGACACATGGCACAACCATTTCTTGAGATGTGGCACCATCCATGTCACCCTCTTAAATCATTTAGTAGGAGATCAACAGTCTAGATCTCCTTTTAGAGTTCCTCCTATCACAACATATAAATGGTCCATATCTCCTCTTAGAGTTCCTCTATTCATGACAAATCAATGGTCCATATATTCTCTCATAGTTCTCCATCGGAGTATTTTCATTTCAATGAACCAAACTAGTTCGAAGGACTCACTATGATGGACAAGCTAGATTTTTTCACGATTCCCGCAACCAACGATTGAGATTTTATTAATGGTCTATAGGATCTCCTATCCATCTAGATCCACACTCATCCCATCGACCAATCAATTATTGACACGTGTCATCTTGATGGTGCTCCTGGTCAACATCATCTCACTCTTCCACCTTGACTTGCTAAGTGGGACACCCCGATGATCAACAACTTAGGTTAAGCTTGCCCACTTCCAGATCTACAGTCCCTGCTCAACTGCAAAGTTTCTCCTTCAAGGTTTTTCTATGACCACTTGAGATATTCCTCCAAAATTCCACTCTGACTAACTCTTTTCAACAGATTTCACTCCGATATAATTGCGACTAGAGATAATGGTGGTAAATCTGCTACCTCCATGCGTCGATGGATCGATGGCTCTAGTTAGTTTAGAGTCTTATCATAGCCTAAACATGGGCTAATTTGATGGATGCACCATCCAATAAATGTTCATATCTACTTTCCATGCAGATCCAATGGATCTTGTTTGTTCTCGGAGCTCTCCTCCATCTAAGTTCCACAACAACCCTACGCTTAAATAATCCGACGACCAAGTCCGAATGACAGTCGAGATCATGTCGCCGTTCAATCCTATGATATATCAATGGCTATCATATCTTAGGGTACATCCTATCCAGGAATCACACCCTATTACAACAAAGGGTCAGGATCTATTCACTATGCTAGTCCAACGATTGTGATTCCTTCAGGCTCAAAACATGGGTTTTATACATATCATCAGTCTGGATTTAGACTTAGCCATTCAATGAATTATTCTAAGTCTTTTCTAAGGTAAATCACGGGAACTCGTGAGGTATTTCCTGTTGTCCTATGGATTATATCTTCTTCTATCCCATTCATACCTCCATACTCCCATTCATTTAGGGTGGTTGGTTTCTCAACCACCAATCCTCCCTCATTAATTGATTTTCCTTGAAATCGGGTCTAAGGTAAATAATCTTTTACTTCCAATTCAATTATTTCAGCAAAGAGGCATTGAGTCATCTTAGCATAATGAACCCCTCTCTAGGTTTCCCATTGTTTTCCTTGGTAGTATCATGGCCAATACTTGAAGGCTTCACCCCCACAGTCAGTTGTTGGAATTTTTTATTGATCATTAATACCTTTACATTGTTTTCATGTAAGAGCATGGAAATCATTAATTACAAATAATTACAAATAATCATAGTTTTAGAGAGGGGTTGTCGCAACCTCACTTCCACGTGGCTTCCTACCACTCATGCCATCCGATGTGCTAACATGGATTCTTCCACCTTGACCAGCGGGCTTTCGAAATTAATTTCCCCGATCACTTGGGCATGCTATCGTCGTCGTCGAGGATTATACTCCCATGGAGTATCAACACCCCCAACACTAATTGTTCCAATGACTATGTCGTTGTCGGGTTTAACCCCAGATCTAACAGTTCTCGGAACTTGACAGGAAAAGGTTTGGATCTCTTCGTCACCTAAATCTTGCATGAATATTAACATCCTTTCTCCTGACCTCTTCTACAATGAATAGATGGGACCTACAGGCATTCACGGATTTGATTTCATCTCACCATTTCACCATCCAACGAATTTCATTTGACACTGAATCCATTTTCTTCATCAACTTGTTCTCTAGTTCTTACCTGGGCGTCTATCCACCATATTCCGATGAACAAATAGGATCTTTCCACACCTATATCTAATGGTCTATATTGTAATTGAGGGTATAAGTCTTCCAACCTCTTTCGAGACCAGTCAATTCCATTGACCATTCCATTGGTGACACATTTCACCCCTAGAGATATGTGGGATGCCATGCTGGCATATCATGTCATCATGAAATCATCATCCAATTTTTCTCACTTAAGAGGAACCTTCAACAATATACAATGGAGATCACTCTCGCCTACATGATGATATATGACTGTCATTTCCTTTCATAACCTTCATCATCATCGACGATTCTTGAAAAATATATCCCAACTTCATCACTCTTCTATTTCCTGACAATGATGCTTTTAGCATCAACGATCTATATTTCGTTGATGTCACTCCTGACAGATCGACGATCCTCATCTCATTTTAAGGATTTTGTCATCATCATACTTTACATAAGTCCCAACACTCAATTGTTCCCAATGACGATGCCTTTTTTGAGACAGGGATGAGATATACTCACCCTGTCGAATCGACGACTATGAACTCTCTCGACTTAACGCTGGGTTTTTGGCTAAAACTTGGAATTTGGGATTTATCCAATTTTGGGTTCTAACAGGCCTATGCTTGAAGGTTTGTCAGGCCTTCAAGGGTTCATAGACTATTCCAAGACCCCCATGCTCCTTCCAAATTCGATGTAAGTGGATTTTGTAGATTTTTCTGAGGTCCTATGAGGCTGCCACCTAAGGTAAGTCCTTGACCTTAGTATGGCTCTAAGTTTCAACTGTGTGGCTATCTTTTCTTGTTGTTTTAGGACAGCAAACAACCACCCAAATTTTTGCTCAATGTTTAATGGTTAAGTGCTCTTTTAAGGTGCCCTTGCAAGTGTTTTATTTATTCAATGTTAGCACATGCATAATACATTAAAACACATAACACTACCTCTAGATATTTTAACTTTAAAATTCTGATCTACACTTCTAAGCATGCATAAATTTGACACAGGTATTTTTGGTCAACATGACCCTGGATAAAACCCCCCTGGGGAAAACCAGTTTGGGATATATGTCTACATAATGGGGAAATAGATGGTGGAATACAACAAGTAAAAAATATAGATGAACCTGTTACAATATCAACTTGTCTCAAGCTGAAATACAAGTCCAAACCAAGCAGGTGCACCCTAGCATGGTGCACCCCTCATAAATGCTACCAAATCCACCAAAACTACTCCAGATGCAAGCCATGAGATCCTAATGGAAACTCCCTCCACAAGAATGAAGCTCTGATGTGTGGCCTCCCTTTGCAACTGATCCCACTTCAATCTGACAGGTGTAAGTGCTCCCCACTGATGATGCGCCCTCCTCAGAACTGGAAGCTCCCCATTAAATAACCAAGACTCCAAGCTAGATGCCTCTCTCCATGGAAGCATGCGCCCTAGCTAGCCTCTCCCAATGCAACTGTTCTCATCCTCTTGCTCCTCCTACTTCTCCTGAAGTGAAAGAAACAAGGAATGAAGCCTCCTTTTCCCCTAGTGCCCTTCTTTAGGAAGCATAAGGAAACCTAAATAATGGATGGATGAGATCATCTCATCTCATCCCTAATCAATGGTTGAGATCATCTCACATATATCTCAACTCAAAACCCACTTTACTTAAGTTTCCATATTTTACATAATTTCACTTTATGTCTATTAATTCACCCACATTGTGAATTAATTGTCACTTTAGGCTAAAATGACCAAATTTCACTTTTGACTTAAATATCCTAAGTCAAATTGAAATTAGACACAAAGTGCATAGTACAAGGGTAATAGTCTCCCCCTTTCTACTTAGAGACTCACAAGCACACGGGGACCAATTTCCAAGGTACCCAAATCTCAACACTCCCTCTTATCGAGGAAAGTTCTCGTCACCACCAATCTCATCCCTGCAACGGACATGGTTGCCTCCTGGAATATACTCGGTGAGTATGTGTTGGCAAATATTTAACTGACAACGAATGGCAAATATTTAATAGACAATGAATCTTGTCATTGATGACAAGTATAACAATGAAGATGGAATGAGTATAGGAAGTTTGTAACAGACATGCAAATAGAATATAAGTTCAGGAAGATCGAATGATCGAAGGCAACGCAACCAGGCAAACAAAATATAAGTTGAGGAAGATCGAATGATCGAAGGCAACACAACATTGATCGAATGATCGAAGGCCTGTAAAGTTTGAGAAGCATTTCTGATCATTGGATTCCATTCAAAATTCCCGAAAGAACAAGGGCTGTCAGATCTGAATGTAGACAAGAAGAGCGCTGAAGAGGAGGACAGATCTTAGACGTTAGATCCAAGCGCAGGACCCAACCATCGTTGGATCAAGGAGAACCTGCACGCTTTTTAAAGTACAAGGAGAAGTGGGCGTGCAAAATTCCGAAAGAAGGAGGACCGTCCATTTAAGGGTAGGACACATGGGGATAGATCATCATTTCACTGACTGGAGAGTCAAAGGAACAGGATTCCCTAACCTCTTGAAATCGCGGTTTAATCTAAGCCGTCAGATCGAGGTTGAATCTGGACCCTTGATTCCAGTCCATGTCGGAGTTTCGCGGATTGAGAGTTGGAGATGTCAAGTAATATCAACCACAGGAATCTCAAAATCGCGATATGCGAAATTGCGATTTAATCTAAGTCGTCGGATCAAGGTTGAATCTGGACCGTTGATTCCAGTCCATGTCGGAGTTTCGCGGATCGAGAGTTGGAGATGTCAAGTAATATCAACCACAGGAATCTCGAAATCATGATATGAAAAATCACGATTTAATTTGAGCCATCGGATCAAGATGTGATCTGGACCGTTGATTCAACTCCATTACGAAGTTTCTTGGATCGGGACTTTGAAGTGACAAAAACACTGAACATCAAGAATGTCGAAATTGCGATTCAATCACAGCCGTTAAATCAAGATCAGATCTGGACCGTTGATCTAACTCCATATCGGAGTTTCGTGAATTGCGACATGGAGAGGCAAAGAAAACAATGCAACACAAATGTCGAAATCATGATATGCGAAATCGTGATTCAATCTCAGTCATTAAATCAAGATCAGATCTGGAACGTTGATCTAACTCCATATTGGAGTTTCGCAAATCGCGACATGGAGAGGCAAAGAAAACAATGCAACAAGAATGTCGAAGTCGTGATTCAATCGCAGTCGTTGAATCAAGATCAGATCTGGACCATCGAATCATAGAACATGTGGCAAGCGATCGAAATTTCACTGACTTGGGGTCAATGGAGCATAGTGTTGAAATTCACGAAATGAGAAATCGCAAAAGCGCTTTATGCATAAGCGCATGGTCATAGCCATTGATCACATCGATGGAAGATGGGGGTAGAAGCTAGAGGTGCTAAGCTTGGCCAAAGAAATGCCGAAATGAATGCAAGATCTCATGAAGCCAATCCAATGGTGTAGGTGAATTTGAGCAAATATCGGAAGGTTACTGTTCTCTCTCACAGTTAACTCCTCAGTTACGAATCTGTTAGCAAAATAGATTCATGATTTCCAATCAGTTGGCATTTCAGTTGCTCGGACAATTGTCTTTCTTTTGCCTAAGGAAATGCGAAGTGGAACCGTCATGGGTGTGTGTATAAAATAAAATGAGACAGACTGTGTGAGGTTGGTTGTTCTGTATGAAAAATGAATGAAACTATAAGAAAGGGAAAATCATAGAATGTGCAGTGTGAGATTGAGAATATGCACAGTGTGAGATGAAACTCAGAGAAGAGTAACAGATGATGAAGAAAACTTGAAGCAGAGAAGAATAATAGAACAAGTTGAAGCAGAGAAGAATGACATAACAAGTTGATGCATAGCAAACTTGTTGAATAGATAGAGGAAGAGAAGAATTGCAGAACAGTTAGAAGAAGACCAGATTTACAAAACAAAGAAAGATTGGTAAGAATTGATTTATCTGTGTAGTTGACTGTTTATTTATTCATTCATATTTTAGAGAGGTTGGGAGGTGCTCGGGAGGGCTGTTTTCCTCAGAGGTTCAAGTGAGAGCTTGAACATAGGAAGTTGTAGCTTCCATCTGGTTGCAGCCAGAGAAACCAGGGTGGCAGGGTGGTGCAAGGGAGAACAAGTGTTCTCTGTTATACAGGTTGGAGCTTGTGTAACTGGAAGTTGGTGCTTCCATCCAGTTGGTG